>JAKRZM010000999.1:2514408-2582175 GCA_036379175.1 Heliconius cydno galanthus
AAAAAAAAAAAAAAAAAAAAAAAAAAAAAAAGAAACACTTATTATTTGCACCACCTGGACAAACACAAAACTCTATACATTAATCTCAGTTCAACTCAGATTTTGCAAAGTTAGGGGCCAAATTTCAATGGAAAATCGGAAACAATTTGCAAATAACAACAAACCTCATAATCTGCTTTTGCCTATTGTTGCTACGGAGTGAGGAACTGCCTCCATTTGAAGCACTTCTTGATTGTATTTATGTTATAAGGTTGACTTGTAAATTTGGCAATTTGCGATCCTTACTTGTTTAGAATATATATTGAGTCATCCAAAAAGGTCAACAGCAGGAGCCGGGACCAATTAATTAATCGAGGTTATCAGTCTTTAATTTGTTTGGATTCTGTTCAAGGCTGGGTAGGGTGTCATGTCATTTTACGAGCGTTTATGTATGGTGTTCAGTATTTTTACTTTTTACTTTTATGGACTTTAACTATATCTTTGCTTGTTAAGATATAGTTGATTTCCACCACTCAAGGCGCAATATCTTGAAAATTGGGCAAAAAGTGGGAACGGAGTGTCTCAACACTACTCCTTCCTTCACACTGCTTATCCTGTTACGCAAGGAGAAGCGTTAAGCTACGAAAGATAAAAACACAATCACGTGGCCATTGCTACACGAGTTCGCGTTATTTACGTAATCACATATTGGATCAATATTCATAATAATATACCACAAATATAATATATTTGTGGTATATGCTGTGAATTTAATAAAAATGTATTCGAACCAGAGTATATAGTTCCTGAGAATAGGGCATTCAACCAAACAAATTTGTCACCTTTATTAATATTAACATACAAGTATAGATAAATAGTACAGAATAAAATATCATTATATTTCAATTTCGATTACATAAGCAATTTTCCTTCGATATTTACAATTTGAAAATAATTTTGTTAAGTCAGCAAGAAGAACGTGCTCCCCACCGCTACGAGGGGATCTCGTGTAATTTCACAAACGAATCCGTTGTGTTCGAAGTCAAAATCCTTGACCAAAATAATTAATAAATATATATTTTTTAATTTTATGTACCATTGAAATGCATTGCCTCCAGAATTCGGCAGAAAGTGGAGAACGGAGTGTCTTAACACTTGGTTCCCTCTGCCTACCCTGCTGTGTGCGGGATACAGCGTGAAGCTGATTGAATTGCATGTTTAATTACTTAATAAGGGGTCTGGACCTCAAAAAGGTTTAAACGAAACCATTATAGGATCACTTTGGTGGTGGATCTAAAATTTAAATTAAATATTTACGTCTACGGTTCCTTAGAGTATAGAAAAAAGGGAGCTTCTAAGTTGGTTTTATCTGCATTTTGTAAGAAATCCGCCCCGATCAATATGTATAAGTACCCTAAAGGTACCCTTCTCGTGGATCTACAATTATGAAATTTTGCATGTAGTGAGAACTTATACTACAAATAAATATTTATCTAAATTTCATCGAATTAAATAAATCTTACTAAAACTTACCCATTGATTTTTCTTAAAACATCAGCATAAAGTAAATATATTTACGGTAACAAATGGGGGTCGCAACCCCTCGATGTAACGATCATATTCACTGACGACATATTGAAGGACTTGGGACTGAACCCGTCAATTTTTCTCAATCGAAAATTTATTTCTCGACCGGAATTTCTCGTATGAAACTTTAGTAAAGTAGCTTATCAGTTTATTAAGTTAGCAAATAGTTTTTGGGTTGAAATTCGAGGTGGTGGTATTTTAGGTCAATATGATTTATAAAATACTTTTTTAAAGATATTTGTTTATTTTTAATTTTGTTAGTTATATAGTTTTGGAATTCCGTAGATTTCATATGCGGTAGCGACAAAGAAATCTCTGTTTTATTCTCACTTTTCTAATCATTTAGATATATTTATTGCATGTTGGCACTGCAACATTGCTTATTAATGCAAGTCTAATATATTGTGGAAGGATGAATGGCAGAGGATCGAAATCTGGCGCATATTCGAGTAGGCCTTTGTCCAGCAGTGGACACGAACAGACTACTAGATAGATTGTAAATATAAACATTCCTTTCCTTCCTTTAAATATTATCCTTTTAAACTAATTGAGACATAAATAATGTAGAATCGGGTACATCAGTTGTACTAATATGACCGAGCATAGACTTTATTATACCAATTTAATAAACATGACACTAAAGGAACCCAAGTCTTCATGGAAATGATTGCAAAAATAAAATAATATCTCGACATAAAAACTAAAATGGTAGAAACAAATAATATCCAGTTATAAAATAACTAAAAACGAAAGAAAAATCTGGCGATAAAATTTACGGTCTCAGAATGTTACGGCTGAAGCAAATAAAAATTTTGTAAGACCGCGTATAAATAATGAAAGGAATTCCCTACGTTCTTGTAGTCGGAGTAGCAACGTGAAATTTCTTTCGTAATTTTATTTCACTACAAGAAATAAATGTTTATGGTACGAAGTTTTTTATAAATGAGTTCAGCCTCTAAAAATGTGATTATATTTCAAAGAAATTGTTAATTTATTTTTTTGTAAGACGTCAATAAAATAAAAGAGTTATAACTTAAGTATGGCTAGTCGTGGCGCAAAAGCGTGTGACAGGTTGTAGGTTCGATTCCCACTCGAGGAAATAAAATATTTAATTCCAAGTTCCGCCACTTAACGCAATGCCTCAAAAATTAGGTTCCCTCTGCTATGTATGGGATAAAAAACTTAGGAAAAATTTATTGTGTTATTATATTTTTCCATCTCTCAGGTCTCGCGCGACCATAATGTGAAGACAGAATAGAATTTAGTGTTAAGAACTACCTACCAATTTTATATTTAAATTTTAGGACGTTTGCGCCACTCAACTCTTAGTATCTCGATAATTGGGCGGAAAATGAAGAACCCTGCTATAAGAGAAAAAGCATGAAGCTTTCCTACCTTTTTTTTATTTGATTGTCAAAAAAATTAATAAAACTTGCAAAAAAAATATTAGTCATACTTAACACAGTTCACTAATTCGCGTGACAGTTGAGTTAGCACCTAACACAGTGAAACAGAATTGCATTGATGATTACGTTTTACGAGCATATTGGTATTTATGTACTGTTATGGAGGTTTCTATTGTTCAAATAAAAACAATATTTATGGAAATATAAATATTTATTACATTTCTTTATAATTTGTTACTAATTTAACACTTTTAGGTTACTAAATATACTAATTAAAATAAAATTATAAATTATTTTTAAGTTTCCATAGGAAAGCAAGGAAATTAGATATTTGAACATGTCATTTAGAATTAACATACATATAAGTACATACATATACATAGCTTCACGCTTTACTCCTAGCGGGGTAGTCATAGAGAACGGAGTGCCAAACGATACGGTCTCTACATATCTCTTTCACCTCGTCCTCTGTCATCAACCTCTTCATACATGCTCTGTGGGGGTCCTCATGCCCCCTCCCCCCTTTTTTTTCTATTCTTACAATTTGGGACATGTACGAGTAAAATCTAAATATCACAAAGTGTACCTCTGACCTTGATTCGCTAATATATATGTTTTTCTGATACTCTACCACCGCTACCAAAAATACATATTATTCCGGAAAAATATGGCCGAAATGGCCAAACTCTTGTCATTATATATAAAAAGTCGTCTAAGTTATACCATCAATTATAGATGCCCTGACTTCGTCGAACTTCATCCATTATGGCCAGTACTTCAGACCTTGCGATCATTATTCGACAACCAATGTAATTAGACATCTCCCACTCTCGGTTCAAGTAACTTTGTATAAGAAACTTGGAATTTCTGGAGACCAATTAAGCCTGGTAGCGCAGTATAAAATCTATTAAGCATTTGTTTTGAATGACTTTTTCTCATTCTTCGAGAAATATTAAAGAGATAATAGGTTTAGTGCTGCATAAAATATGCAGCAACCGGGATTTTCTTTGTTTCGAGCTATATTTTAATTTTACACAGTTTTTATTTGTTATTGAAATTGAAATATGAAAAACTTCTATTTTGCCAAGAATATGTAATTCTAGCTTTTCTTTATGCTACCTGCAGAATCAATTTCAATTTTAATACCATCCTGCTGCTGTTGGAAGGTAATGAGGTTTGATTTACATTTAATATATTTGAAATATTTTTATTTTCTTGATATATTAAGGCAGTTTACGTTGCATTCGAAAATTTCTTTAAAATTGTATGAACGGGATGGAGTAAAAAATATTTTATAACTCCACCTAAACACTTGCGGAGTTGCTTAAATTACATTAATTTTGTTAAAAACACCATTGAGTTAATTGGGTACAAAATAATTTTATCATTAGTAACAGCTTCACGCTATTTTCCACATGAAAAAGTAGGCAAGCGGGCACTCCGTTCCCATTAAGACACTTTCGTTCTTCGTTCCGTAGCCACCACTTTCACGCCGAATTGTTCGAGTGGTGGACGAGTATGATTGCGTGTTGAGTGGTGGACTTTAACGCCGGGCTTTTGCCTTGGAGCCAGAGCGAATAATTGAAAATATTAATAATTCATTACCCCGAGTGGGGATTGAACCCACAACCGTCGCGTTACATTTGCACCCTTGTGCTCCTGAGCCACGACGATTTCTTGAAAATTGGAATTAAATTTATAAGAACTCAATTTCTATCAAATCATTGGAATGTAATTACTCGTTGGGCTCGCTATAATTTGATTAACAGTGTCGGAAACAAGAGGTGTTGGCTTAAATACTTAAAATCGTTTATGGTGTCCCTTTCAATGGCGCACAATTTTGAGATAGGATTTTGGCTTTTCTTGAGATTTATTATTGGATAAATATATTTATTGTATTTTTTTTAGATGAAACGTTTTGCTAATTAAAAGAAACACGTGAAATTTGAAAACAGTTATAAATATGGTACGTATTCTTTTTTTAGCTTCCTGTTGTATTTCCTGTATAATAGGTTACTCAACGTGAAAGTAGTGTAAAGACACTCTTTCACACACTGTATAATTTGCGGCACATTGCGTGTTAAGTGGTGCTTTGCCATGTTGCAGCAGCGAGAAAATAAAATAATTAATTCCCTCGACTGGGAATCAAACTCATATCCAACCATACTATTAATACTTAAAAAAAACTTCAATCATTAATAGAGCATTTAGTGCAATTTCACAAGCTAAATTTGTTTTAAATAATTAAAATGTATGAAAAATATGACGTTATGAACAATATGTGAGGTTTATACGAAGACCGAAAGACAGACAGATTTGTTTAATC
Source organism: Heliconius cydno galanthus (assembly GCA_036379175.1). Lineage (NCBI taxonomy): Eukaryota > Metazoa > Arthropoda > Insecta > Lepidoptera > Nymphalidae > Heliconius > Heliconius cydno. The sequence goes on from JAKRZM010000999.1 coordinate 2,519,707, forward strand.
TATTGAGAACAACATTAATACATACCAACAAACGTCAGACCAGCTCGAACATGGCTAAGCTCAAAACGCTGACGTAAATAAAAATGTTATTCCCCAACAAAATTTAACCTAACATTTTAAAAAGGAAACTAAAATAAAATATATTGTACATTTTACTTTGAATGTGATGAAATAAAAAGATTTTACTTTAATAGAATTCTTCAGACGTCTCACATCTTCATTCCTAAGGGAGACTGGCATTTACCACCTGTCGGGTGAAACGATACAAGAGAACAGAACAAGTACATTTATCTACGTTATCAAAAATATATTACTAGTGAGATACAAAGGTTGTATATTAAGAGTGTTTAAACGTTGTAAAGGAAACGAAAAGGATGTATGTAGTATGGTAAAAGGAAAAAGTGTTTGAATATTTTATTGAGATTATCTACTGTAAATGATATTTATATAATATGTATATTTATCTGCTTCAGGCTGTATCCCGCATACAGCAGGGTAGGCATAAAGAACCTAGGGTTAAGACACTCCGTTCTCCACTTTCCGCCGAATTGAGGGCATTGCGTGTTGAGTGGCGGAATTCAACGCCCCGCTTTGCCTCGACACCAGACCGAAATGAAAATATAAATTTAAATAAATATATCATTTAATCATTTTGAAATTTAAGCAGGAAATGTTAGAACGTAATATCTAAACACTATGTTCCGTCTGCCTTATTCTAATTTTGTTATTCTATTCTATTTTATAATCGAATACCTCTGTGCCCATTAAGTAAACCTCGATGAGGCCCCACGTAAATCCATCAACCGTTTAAGATTCCCGACAGATACGGCCAGATCACGCTGCTCGCTAAGAAATTGAGTCATCCTGTAAACTAAATCAAGTTAAACGCAAGCGGTCTCGGCCCACTTAGACCGGCCATTAATTTACTGCCGAATTCAATTACAAAAGATCACTGGCTCCCCTATATAAAACAAAGCGATAAATCAGATTCTTACGATTGTCGTTTCTGCATTTGTTGATGGGTTGATAAGATCTGGAATGAGCTGTTAAATGATGGGGTATTGGTTGTTTATTGGTTGATAAATTAAAATTTCTTTTAGCACAGTGGTGGGTACGTTTAGTTTTTTCGAGAACGAGGCATAGACCTAACGAAATGTTTTTGCCATAAAGAAGTACTAATATAACTCTTAATACCAATAACATACTTGAAAGTGATAACTCTGCGGGAGGTTTATTACTCTTCCTGACAATATTTTAATCAAGTAATTTAAAAAAAAATCAAAAAACATATTTTATAACATATTATTTGGCTATTTCTATAAATACAGTCAAATCCATGAAATATTACTAAATATACTATAAATAAATAAAAATAAAATAAAATAAATAAATATACTATAATTAAGATTTAAATATTCTGTAGGAAAAATAAAATAACTGACAATATTTAAATAGCAATTTTTTCTCTATAAATTAATTAAAGTTATATATTTTCTGCAGTAGGTACCTTATTACGACACATCATGAGATTATTGTCTATTTTACATCCAAATTAGAGACATCAGGATAAATAGCAGAACTGTACCAAAAATATACTTAAAAATAATAATAAATAGTAAATTCAATACAACACGAATATTATGACGTAACCGAAAGAAATCCAAAAGATTCTTATTTGCCCCATTTCGGGCGCCAAGCTAAAACTGTTGGGTAAATTCACCATGAAATTGAATTTGAGCGCTAACTCCTCGCCTGTTTGATGCTCCTCGCAACGATGTGCATTTTCATTGCTTATTGCCACGCCATTATAGGTTTTCGAATGAAGCTATTGTATAAATCGATACTGCTTTTAGTTTATTTTCATTATTTTGTATGGTGAAATTGTTTTTAAATGTTGTTCTCTTTGACCTGATGAGAGAAGGGCAGGTTTTATGTGTGTATCTGTATGTTTGTCTGTGGCGTTGTAGCTCCCAAGCGGAGACAGATTTTTTAGTTGTTTTTATTTTAAAGTTGACATTGACGAGAGTATTCTAAGTTATGATGCGAGAAAATATGATCAGTCGTTTAAGCCAAAAGTCGATTATCAGGTCTTTTACTTATTTCTTTTTACTTTTTAGAGCTTCTAAGTTTACACAGTAGCAGTAGAGTGGGAAAATAAAAATATTATCTACAATTATAATAATTCCTCCGAATGAGGATCGAATCAGCATTCATGGCACATACTCGTACATAAATATCTCAATAGGTTTTGATTACGTGGTAAATTTCACACAAAATGCAAAAATGCTCGTAGTTTTTTAAATGAGTTGATTTATTCTGTGTTCCAAGGCATCATAGACCTGAATATTTGGTAATAATTTCAGCTAGATACCTCCATGCAAAATCGAGATAAATAGTCTTGATAAACAGACAGACGGACAAGAAAGTGATCCTATAAAGAAAGGTTCCGTTTTTATCGTTTGATGCACGGAACCCTAAAATGTATTAAAATTTATATAGACTAGTTTTGTTTACTCGCTCTAAATAAACGTGGATTGTATTTGCAAACAGCTGTACGAAATTTATTAAATAAAACCAAATTATATATAACAATTTACTTACAATTCAGTAACGCAGTACATTTTTGATTGCATTAATTAATTTTAACGAATCACAATATGAATTTTTAATGAGTATCATTTTCATTATTAAAATAAATTTCAAGCGAGAAAAATATATGCGTAAAATAAACAATATTATGATATCAATAATTTATATATTAGAGTTAGAAAAATATATAAGACTCTTACTTTAATAAGTGACATCGCAAAAGACCGTGCAAAGTAGAGTAGGTTGAGTAGGAGAGCAGACCCTGGCAATATCTGGGATTAATGCCAGGAGGAAGAAGAAGAAGACTTTAGTAAGTGACTTATTATGTCTGCAGAATAATCAGATTTTAAATAAAAAAAATACATAAAGTCCTACCACGCCAAACTTGCAACGTATGAGAAAGTATGAAAACAACAAAAGGGTCTACAATAGGCTGATAATTGATGGCCGACGCCCAAAGGACCCTTGTTGTACTTGTAGTTGTAACAATTCATCAAATTGTATACAATTGTTGAAAGCACAATGGAAAGTAACGTAATCGTTCAGACATTTTCACGGCTATTTTGGTGAATAGTTAATGATGTCGTGAATAGGCGGTTTGTAGCACAATTTGGATTTATAGTCGAATGCGGGTTCGATTCCCACCCATGTCTAAGCTAACTAAGCCCTGTTGTACCCTGCATACGAGGGAACGCAGAGGTAACCTAGTGTCTTAACACTCCGTCCCCCATTTTCTACCGATTTTCTAGAGCAATGGCATGTTGATTGACGGTCTTAACGCCGCGCTTTGCCTCGCCACCAGAGCGAATAAACGAGAATATAAAATATTTAAAACATTTCCTCCAGTGGGCATCGAACCCATAACCTGTCGCGCCTTACAGTCACATACCTTTACCCCTGCGCCACGACTGGCCGTTTAACTTTTATCCATTCACCTATCCATTTCAAAATATACTTTAATTAAATCTCCTAACATTACTATACGTACAAATATATTGTTTACCCGTTACGAAGTTCACAATATCCCATTGTTCAATAGCAAAGACCCTCCTCACACGGGAACCAATTAATGTACGATAGATTTACTGAAGTTTCACAATTAATTGTAACATCAAATTAATTTGTAACTTTGATAAAGTAGACTAAGATAAATAGACATAAGAGATCAGAATGATTTCTCACTAAAAGCTACTCGTCCCACAAATTAATTAATTTCTAATTTAAAAAATCACACTGTATCCTGCACACAGCAGGGTAGCCAAGGGAACCTATGGTTAAGTTACACTCCGTTCCCCACTTTCCGTCGAATTCCAGAGGCGATTGCATGTTGAGTGGTGAAACTCAACGCTGCGTGCCTCGACACCACCGCGAAGAAATGAAAATATAAATTGAAATATTTTCTCATAATCTCGAGTGAGGATCGAACTCACAACCAGTTTACAGCCAACATAATAGAGATGAGTGAAGATAAATACTGAGAAGCAAATTGTATATCAAACTGCCATCAGCGTGACATCTCGCTGTATAGCGGGCATTGTCGTGTGTAATTAATAGGGGGGAGTGCGTATCTCGAATATTATGCTAAATACGTCTTATAATTCACTGTGTCATGACTGATTAACGTAACTTATAGTAATTTGTATTAAAATGTATTATTTTTCGTCATAACCTAGTGTAAAGACACTCCGTTCCCCACTAATAAGGGGTTGCCAAATTGATCAAAAAATTCTTCCAATTATACGAAAAATAAACGAAAAATCTAATGTAGGCGGTGCTGGCAATACATCAACTTAACATAATAACATAGCTAGGTTAGTTATTTGACCTCACCAAAATCAAAAGAAATATGCTTAGAAATTTAGTAAAAATTCTATTAACAATATCTAAATCGGCTTCATGTTGTATTCCGCAAATAGCAGGGTAGCGAAGGGAACCTAGTTAAGATACTCCTTTCTCCATTTTTCATCAAATTCAAAATTCAACTCCGCGGTTTGCCTCGAAACCAGCGCGAAAAAATGAAAATATCATTTAAAATATTTAATTTCCCCGAGTGGGGATCGAATCCACAACCAGTCGCGTTTACCCTGTGGCCCTGCGCCACTAGTCCACGGCGGGCCTCATAACAATATCTAATAAGCTAAAACGTCAAAGTAGTCGCGATTAGCATCTCGTATAATTTACTCGCCATAATCGACTGTAACCCTGTAATGCTGTCGGTAGGTCGATACTCCACCCGTCATGCGATGTGATAGTTGAATAATACTATTTATTTTATCGTAAAATCTAATTTCTTGTGAAATTGGTTTCATAATTTAAACGTTTGGCTGTTTCTTTTTAATTTTTTTTGAGAAACCCTTTTATTTTTAGTTTTCACTGTGAAATCATAACCTGATGTTGTTATTTAATTGAGTGTACATTTGACTGAATAATACCATTACTGACTCATATTTGTATTTCATTTTATATAAAATGAGTGCGTTCATCAACTCATATAAGTTGTACTTCCTATCAACAAGGAATTCTGGATTACCCAGTCAAATACGAAAAAGGAAGTGCAAAGTAACTTAACTATGTAAGGCTACCTTAATAATAAGACAATAACATAGATAATCCTGTAAAAACACCCCTAACCCGTAAATAACGGGTGACACTATCAGCGTTTGATCGTGACTTAAATTCTGTTGTAAATAACGAAAATTACCCCAAATGATAAGTGCGACTTGCTAATGAACCAGCGTTAATGTTGGAACGAAGTCAACTAAGTAATGTACAAAGTAACTATTTAAATATAATTATGTTTTATAACGACAACTCAGTCATAAAAAGTAATAAAAAAATATATATTAATCTATTAATATTAATAATTATATTTATCTTAATATGTCTTTAAATCTCCCTTTTTTACCTCCATTCTCCACTTTTCTAAATATTATGTCTTAAATGGCAGATTGTGCTACCCTTATTAACAGAGTGTGGATATGAAAATAATTAATTTCTCCGACAAGGACCCACGACCGTCGCGGCTGACTGAAAAAGATAAACGCGGCACCACGACGACCTCTCCATATTATTATATAAGAAATATTTTCATTTTCAAAAAAATCTTGCCACTTAAGACCCAATCAGTTTGAGATGGCTGATAATAAAAACAAAACATTTAAAATGCCAACTCTACTTCAACTTTCTAGAGAATAATAATTTCATAGAAAACTGGGTAAAAATGGGTATCACGAGCTCGCAACACTCATCTACGATTATCCAAGAAATTCTTAAGGCCGGTTGTGATAATACAAAAATGGTATGCCACTGGGAAAAAAGGTCAGAATATAAATCAATATGAACCTTAATTTCAGGCCTAAACGGTATATTTTTAATAGAACAGAAGAAGCAATAGAAACATGAAATAGCGAAATGTGCTACGTTTATCTGTGGGTTAGATCTTTTTAACAGATTGCGTAACCCCTTATATATAGAAAATACGGCCGAAGTGAGAGCTATAAATAAAATACTTCAATAATACCTTTTAGTTTCGTTCTAGGTAAATACTATATTTTAAGAGGTAATGGATTGTTTAAGAACTGAAAAAAAAATGTCTTATCATTTTTATAATGGAGAACGGAGTGTCTTAACCGTTGTTTCCTTGTTATAGCGTGAATCTGATTGTTTTAATTAATTTTAATAATATACGATTTTTAAATAAAAAAATATTAAAATAAATGATCTTTATTTTTAGTATTTCTTTCCACACTTAAAAGTCATAATAACTTGTCTTCTGATTCAATATACGATAGTTGTCGATTCTATTTCCACTCAGGGAGATGAATCAATTTCCTAATCACACTTTGGTAAAAAGACAAGCGACACTGACTTCCGCTGCTTAACACGCATTATCTCGTAAATTAGAGGGAAAGTGAGGGGCGGCGTGTCTTACTGCTACTACTTACAAAATTATATCCCCATGATAGGGAATCGAACACACGACTACCAGATACGATTTTCCAAAGCTTTACAAATACATACTTTTTATCTTTCGTACAAAAAAGCCTCATTTGAATATTACTATTTATGTATGTACAACAGATAGCATACTAAAGCGATGTTTCATCCATCCACTTCAATCGCTAGTAATAAATATGTCAACAGAGACACTGTTTTACATATATTGTTACGTTTTAGCAACAGGTTAGCTTATTGTTTTCTCTTCAAATAGAGAGACATTTGTTTCAAATTTGCTGAATTTGGACATGTAGAGTGATGGATCAACTGAGTAAATGTAGCTTCGGCGTATTAATTTAGATGCTGTTATATATTTCATTAATAATTAAAATAAGTCAGGTTATGGGTTCGATTTCCACTAGAGGAAAAAGAATTGCTCTGGTATCCAGGCGGTTTTGAATTCCGCCACTCATTATGCGCTCAATGAGAAATCGGAGGAAAATAGTGAAGAGTGTTTTAACACTAGGTCCCTTCTGCCTATCCTGCTATGTGAGCTATAGCAAAACAATAACGATTCAATATTTTTATTAGTACCCAAATAACTTTTATAGACTAGAACTAAAAAATGTTTAACTTTAAAGTACTAAGTTAATATAATACCTAAGTATATTATTTGAGTACCTCAGGTAACAAGAGGTATTAACGAATGGATATGGCAGACATGTTGACGTGTCTGCAATAGAAGCTTTTAGAAATGGCTAGACTTCAAAGTGACCTTAATTGAAAGAAAAAATTTAAGTGAAAATTGGTGTTTGGTTTTATTTGTTTTTTTCTTTTTATAATTAAACTAGCGGACGCGCGCAGCTTCGCTTGCGTAATTAGGGGCGAATTCTAATAAACCACGAAACATGTGTTCAATGAAATATTTTTAAGAGTCTAAATTTCAAATTTTATAAAAATCGGTGGTGATTTAAAGATTTTTCCATACAAACTTTCAACCCTTTATTTGCACCCTTAGGGGGTGAATTCTAAAAAAACCATGAAATACATGTTCAATTAAATATTTTTAAGAGTCTAAATTAAAAATTTTATAATAATTGGTGGCGTTTTAAAGATTTTTCCATACAAACTTCCAACCCCTTATTTGCACCCTTAGGGGAAGAATTCTAGAAAACCATGAAACATGTTTTCAATTAAATACTTTTAAAAGTCTGAATTTCAAATTTTATAAAAATTGGTGCCGATTTAAAAAAAAATCTATAGATACTTACAACCCCTTATTTGCACCCTTAGAGGGAGAATTCTAGAAAACGATGAAACACGTGTTCAATTAAATACTTTTAAAAATCTAAATTTCAAATTTTATAAAAATCGGTGCCGATTTATTTTTTTTTGCATACAAACTTTGAACCCCTATTTCACCCCTTTAGGGTTAAAATTTTTCAAAATCCCTTCTTAGTAGATGTCCAGATTACTAAAGGAAACATTTGTCCAAATTTGCGTCAGCGGTTAAGGCTGTGCGTGCGTCTTACCTCAGTCAGTGAGGACAAGTCCTTTTATATATATAGATGTTATTGTTTGGAGCGAAAGTTATGTCTTTGTATAAATAAAATATAAAAATTAAAAATAATAATCAGCAAATTCATTAAACAACTTACTTGTAGAGGCCGTCGTGACGCAACGGCACAAGATCTAACTCTAAATATGAGAGTTGTGAGTTGTTTCCCATTCAAGGAAATTAGGGGTACTCGCTCTGGTAAGAACACAAAACGGAGAGTCTTAACATTATGTTCCACGAAATTAATATGCTATAAGCGCGAACAACTTGAAGCCAAAAAAGTCGTATAAATTAAAAGTTATGTTAATTATCTATTATACATTTGCCAAAAACGATTAATTATAGATTTAAACAACAAAGAAAAAAAATCTTTAACTAAGTGCAAGAATAATAGAAATATTCACTATGAATTTTAGTTTAAAAAATAAATACATGGAACTTACATAAGAAAATTGTACCTACTTCAGCCGAATGCGAAATTGACCCTCTTTTATCATACGTATCGAACAACGATTTCTACGACAATTTATTCTTACTCTAAGGATCGTTTATTTTAAGCCGCGCCTCTTCCGTCTGGATAACGTATTGGGACTAAAGCAGTGTACCTATTTGCAGTATAGGAAATTTAATGCGAAATAAATGTCGATTTGACTTTCTTTTTACCTTTATTCGCTATTTTAGGCGAGGGTTGTTTTAATTGCTTAAATTTATAAATATATATTTATTGTATCTCTTAGAATTTATAGAATAAACTAGGTTTTACCTGCGGCTTTGTCCCTTAGTCAAGTAGAAGTAGCTAAAATTTTGGTATAGCATTTAATACATTCTACGTTCTCAAGGTAACTACTTGTACTCTTCTTGATATATAGTGATACAATATATTGTAGGCCTATAGCCGTTGTAGTTTCTGAAATAAGCACGTTCTGCTTCACGCTGTATCCCGCACACAGCAGTGTAGCCAGAGGGAATCTAAATCTATTATCTATTAAAACACTCCGTTTCCCACTTTCCGTCGAATTTTGGAAGCATTCTTGGGGCAAGGGATTCGACGTTCGGCGTTCAAAACAATCAAATATATTATTTTTATAATATTAAACCTCCGACTAGTAAACAAAATAACTTGTAGGTACTAATTTTATTATTTAAATTGTAACATAATAAAAAAAATTCATATATAAAATGGAATTTTCAATAATTTATCGAAGTTTATTTAATAGTGTTTTAGTAATTTGTTCGCTTCGCAACATTGTCACTCTGCACCCTTTCAGTAGCGTTACAAATTTAGGGGCGTACTGCAAAATCCGAGCAAATGTTTACCGAACGTTAGCTGAAAATGGGCTAATCTATCTTACGAGTTCTGCTCGCTTTCGGTAAATCAAGCTTAGCCCTGAAATATCGAACCAATCTTTAAAAGCCTTTTTTTTGTGTAATTTATACTTGTTTTGTCTATAGTAGTTGCAAATAAAAGTAAATATACATTTTATTATGTCTAGCGAAAGATGTAATGTAAAACTGTAAACTTGACGATTGTGAGTTCGATTGCTACGTAAAGAAATGAAATATCTTCATTTCATCGCTCTGGTGCTCAATATGCATTGTTTCAAAAATTAGAGAGTGCGTGAAAAACAGAGTGTCTTAACAATGGCTTTCCTAAATCCCTTAAAAACGTCAGAAATATTTAGGTACGTGTGGAACTCTAAAAATAAATAAAACATAATTTGGTTTGACGAAGGTTTGTTACATGATTTGACATTTTGCTGGAGTCATAATATTTATATAATTTATATAATTGATATTAAATAATAACTTTAACTGACTTGCAAAATATAGATGTATATTTTATTCTAAAATAGCATTTTTTTTTGTTCACTACGGGTTGACTGACTTTTGTTACCAATTAATTACTTACAACATAGGTATAACATAAAAATTTCATATACTGAAACTTTCTGATTTAGTTAACTAAATTGAGATCCTAATTTAAAAATCTCTAGTCTATTAATTTTTATTTGACCAAAAATTGTTTAAGCGAAAAATAATTTTTCTAATAACTCAAATTAAGACAAAGAATTTATAATTAAATAACTAATTTCATTAAGATAAGTACAACAAAAGCAAATAATCAAATTTGCCACCCAGCGACTCGCGCCGCCTCATCAACCGCACTCCCCTGATAAAGAAAGACCTTCCAAAAATATTACGTATACAGAATAAAACATAATTGGTGAAAATTTAAACGTTTTAAATTACTGTAAAAAGAAATGTAACGTTCATTTATTAAATAAGTAAAAATAAATTATACAGAAAGAAATATTATGTTTACTGAAAATAAATATTTGATGTAATACAAAATTCAGCCTATGTTGTTTAGCTTCACGTTCTTGTCTCGCACATAACAGAGCAGGCAGAGGGAACCTAGGAACCTTGATTGGGAACCTTGATCCTTAAGACACTTATGGATGCATTGCGTGATGAGCTTGCTTGGCTTCAAATGAAAAGAATATTTCTTACTAAAATACTGTTCTCTCGTAAGTATAAACATAGTATTTTGCCTTCAAATTCCGGTGAACCTGGGAACCTAGTAGACACTCCGTTCCTATCAAGACACTTTCGTTTCCCCCCTTTTGGCGAATTTTAGAGACATTTTATATTTATTGGCGGAACTCGACGTTGCCCTATGCGAATGGCAACCAAACTATCAACCTGTCTCGTTTACAATCGCTTGTGGCCTTTCGTCACAACTGACCTCATTTTACTTACTTAGTATATTATAACAAATCAACGCTATATTATACACAAGGACATGAGCTGCCTATTACTGATTCTCGTGGTCAAATACCCTGAACGTGCCTGAACAAATAGGACCCTTCGAGCTAACTCATCAAAGTTGCTGCAACGCGCGCCCATATTTGTATTCCCTTTTTGAGACCTCTGAATAATTAACGACTCGTGGTCTGCCTTGACTGGAGATTATTATAATCGTTGTATAGACATCGATTTTTATTATACAAAAGAGGGTGAAATGTCAAATTGAATATAAAAATTTTAAAATTTATAAATGTATAAAAGAAAATCTGATAGTCGACAAGACTGCTGCTCCATATAAAATATCACATTTAACAATATCATATTAAATATCACTCATAAATATTAAAATTAAAATAAATATTGAAAGTGTATTTTGATTTAAGTTCAATCCTCGCTCTTCTAACGAGGCGAAGCGAGAATTGCGCAGAAGTGGGGTAAGAAGTGTTTAAAAACTATATTTCCCATACCTACCCCCCCTCCCCTCCCCCCTAAATGCGGGAAACACTTTTTCACAGTCACTCAAATATATGTAGTTCAATCAACCATCGGTAACCATGTCAACGTGCTAAGCCGATATACCTCATTAATTCTTGCAACGCGACAGCGAACAGTCAATATTGCGTTTAAAATTCATATATTCCCTGAAGGTTCCGCCTTCATTTAGTAGTTTTATGCATGATTCATTTGCATTTTTGAATGAGCACTGTGCGAGTGTTGCTCATGTAATTGCCACTTTGAAATATTGTTTTTAATTTTTAATACTGTATTTTTTTACACGTTTCTTATTAATGCTGTGAGAATGGAGCCAGTCATGGCGCAGAGGCTCAGGATTGTAAATGTAACGTAACGGTTGTGAGTTTGATTCCCACTCCAAGAAATTAAATTTCTATTTTTATTTCTCCAGAATTCGGCGGAAAATGCTGAAATATAATTCCTTCGAGTAGGTATCGAACTCACAACCATTTTTCGTCTATATACACTATGTATTTGAATTATCTATCTATTACAGCGGAATATCGAAATGGGTAAACTACCAAAGCTCTTTGAAAGCTTCAAGAGATAAAATGAAACTAAGATAAATTGTATCTTAAGTTTTATTTCTATACAGAAAATCTCAAATACCAGAATAAATTAAATCTATGTACTTTAAGTGAACCTGATTTGTTTTTAAGATACTGTCTCCTTATAATTTGTAGGGTAAGTAGATACTCGTACATGACTGAGGAAATATCATTTATCTCTATTTTCATTCAGTATTTTTTATAAGAATAATAAATGTATATTATACAAGCATCCCATTACTTGTCATGATAAGGTCAGTGCCTGAAACTTGTGTAGGTTAAAGGGTCTCTTTAAAAAGTAAAAACGCCTCTAGTATATACGCGACAAAGCTTAAGGATGTAGGCAGATTTAAGGATAAGATAACTTTTCCATATTATAACAATATATCAAACTAACACAATTTAAATTTCCAATTACCTTAACATCTAATGGAACTAGTCTACGTATGTACATGTACATACGTGGACTCGCACGTAAGGCGCATCTCTAATTCAATCAGTGCTCCTTTGCACTAAATTTGTCGGCTCCCGAGTGATTTCATTTAGCAAATTATTGACGCTTCAACGGTAAGATGGCTTCTACTGGGAAAATGGAGATACTTCGATATTTCCATTGGAATTTCTGAAGTTATGCTATAATCATTTCGGTGCATTATATTCATTTAGAACTGTTTAAATATTAAGTAACTGGTAAAAGATTAATAAGAATTATTAGGTATATTATATAGAAGTTTTTTTCGATGGTTATGGGTTCGATTTTATGCGGTTCAATCAGTAATGTTCATTTCGTCGCTCTACTAACTAAACAAAGCGCTGCGTTAAATTGCACCACACACACTTAGTGTTTCGAAATTTGGACGGTGTGTAAAGAATGGAGTGTCTTAACACTTAACTATGCCCACTCTACAATACAGCGAGAAGCCAAAAAAATAAAATTAATATGTAAACAGGTCACGAATTCAATTCCTATACTCTTCAATAAAACCTATGTTAAGTTAATTGAAGTAAAAAAGTGTATCTTTTTTACTTTTTGAAAATATATGTGAATACTTGACATTAATGCATCAATTAATCTTAATCTAAGAAAAAAATCAAGAGAGACTTTTTATTCTTTGAATCAAAACACAAGAACTAGAAGGGACTATAAGCAACAGCACCATTATTATTTCAACTAACTGCAGTTGCAGTTGCAGACCGTATCTAAAGTAACAGTTCGTCAGTTTATATAGTAAATACAACATAGTACAAAATACAACTAGAATTTGGTAAATAAATCTGTCTGTGAAACCAAATATACAAAACTCTATTGTACATAAATATACAATGCTTTTGATAGCTTTTATGTTATATAAAACCTTATAATTGGAAACTTATAGTGAATTATCAATTCTATACTTTTTAATAATAAACCGTTGTAATTAAAAAATAATGCGGCGTTAGGATCCGTGTTACACTACATTAAAAATTACGGAATTAAATAAAAAAACATCTTCATACTCTAACAACACGAACCGTATCTCGGACGGATCTTTTAAGAACAGTAATGTCGTTGTGAAATACAAATAATAATTAACTTTATGTGAAGTCCCTTAAGACGTTAATCTGTCTTTTCATTTCACGCATATCAACCCGGTCGGTATTGTGGTTGATAAGATAAAAGGCAACGTTTTATTTTAAATTGAATATATAAATTAAAGAAAATGATATCGTCTAGCCGGATTGTAAACGTGCTAAATATGTTTTTTGGTTTTTTTTCTAGACTTTGAGTAGTTGAATGGAGCCTTTTTTAATGGGAAAAACAAGGCAAACGAGCGTACAGGCACCCACGAACCCCTGTACCACCAGTTTATTATTACATATTTGCTTTAATTATTTGCTGATTACATAAATTGTTAAAGATATAATAAAAAACGAAATTTCGCTGCCGTATAACAAGGTCGGCACCAAGGTACTTACGTTGTTATACTACCAACACACTCATGTACGTAATGTTTTGAAAATTGGCCAGAAAGTGGAAATCATCTTAAAAGCTGGCTTGTCTTTGGCTTATCAGCCAAAAAAATATTTTTAAAAATATTTTTTTAACTATTTCTCAATATTAAAGTATATAAAAACTATATAAAGAAGAGTCAAGTTGCAATATACTAAAACTACATACAAACTTTCATCACAAATGTAACGTTCGCTACTCACGTAGCACACCACACACGACACACGTCAAACATTACCTTGTCGAGGCTTACGGCTATTGATTTTATTTAGTCATGCTAGTAGCTTCTAAGTGGATCTTTAAAGCTCCCTTTGAATATATATTTGCAGTAATGATTGTTCTTTGATTTCTATTATTTCCATTCTGTTTAATTTATTTATGATTATTTAACAGAACAGAAATAATAGAAATCAAAGTCAAAGTAGTTCCCTCTGTCGACCCTACTATATTGCGGGATACAGCGTTAAGCTGCGTGATTAGTGTAAAAATATTAACTAATCCCTTATAAATATCTTAGTTTATATTTTATCGCGTTTATTTATGAATATGGGTTTTAGAAATTTTAAGGGACAGGTTCCTGTTCCGCGTTTTATTATTCCTTTTTTGTTAGATATACGCTTATAGCAACAGATAGAGAGAAATTAGTATTAAAACACTCTGTTGCCCACTTTCCGCCCAATTTTCGAGACATGCGTGTTCTTTAATGCTAAAATACAATGCTATAGTCGGGGATCGAAGTCACAACCGTCGCATTCCACTACGCTACAAGGACCTCTTAACTTTCTGATTTTATTTTTCGATTTAAAATTTTATATAATAATCTAGACAAAGTAATATATTTCGTTAAACAAATACACATATAAATTTAGTAAGGCTATACAATCTAACGTTAATAACACGTAAAAATTGCCAAAATTACCCTCGTTTTTTACGATGCATAAAGAAACACAACCATGAATGGATCATTTCTTTTATGATATTCAGAAATGACCCAATTATTCCAATTTTTGACAAACAGTCTTTTATCACGGGACTGTGCTTGACAAGTTACGCAGTAGGCATTTCGAGCAGAAAAATGTTAAGGAAATACATGTTTTATTAATCTTTCCTAGTAGAACTTTTGTTTTCGAATATGTATTTCTGATGGTATCTGAAGTTATATTTGACTAAATGTACTAATTATTGCACAAAAGTGGGGAATGGAAGTGTCTTAATGGGGAAGGAGTGTCTTAACACTAAGGTCACAGGCTTCCTTTGCCTAACCTGCTACTTATATACGGGATACTGCGTGAAGATAAAAAATGTACAAATTAAGTTTCCATATCCTTAAATAATATATTTTTTATTAACTCCAAGTTTTATACCCACCGGGTAAATAGAAGTGATGGTTTTTGAATACATCTTGGCCTCGTCCACTGTGATCAATCTTTTCATGAAGGACGAACTTTCCGGACGAACATTACTACGAAAATCTTTTCCATATTTATGTAGCTGAATCATTAATTAATATATTATTGACAGTACTAAAAATACTTAAAAGATACACAAGAACTTTTAATTATATTTTTTTAGATCTTAACAAATTTATTTAAATATTTTTAAAGATTCATCCACACTAATGAACGGACTACAACGGTAAAAGTTGCGTGTTCTATTCCCTTCGTTCAAATTTTAATATGTTATCTGAACACAAATAATGCAAAATAACAAAGAGAAATAATTAAATATCCTACAGGAACAGGTCATCTAATATAACTGAACTGAACTTGCCAAATCGCCAAGTTTTGACGAGGAGGCTGACGTCAAACAAGATCGGCGATGCCATTAGTTTGACACTTCCTAACCAATTTCACTTTAACTGGTGGTAAAGTAATCATTGCCTTCAATTCTACGTGCTGGGACAGTTTGTCGAAGTTTTGTTTACTTATTGTTTGTTTGATAGTTTTTGTATTGATTGTTATTATCCTTGTACGTAATCTTCAGTTTCCCGATTTAACATAGCAGAGTAGATAGGTAGTGAAGAGAACCTAGTGTTGAGACTCTCCGTTTTCCAAAATATTGCGTTCTCAGTGGTGGTGTTAATCGCTCTTGTACGTACAAATAAAATAATGATTTCTGAGTAATTAATAAAAATAAAACTCTACTACCGAAGTATAGAAAAGAATATATGTTGTATACATTCTTGTTAAAGTTTTCGATAAGTATATATATAGTCCATACTGGTTACAAAGTAAGCCTAACGAACGACCGCTCGTAAACACAATTTAGATGTCTTTAAATAATTGTTAGAAAAGAAACGATAAAGTAACATATTTATTATCTCAAATAAACAATGCCATTACGGGCATTGTGATTGCAGATGATGTTCTATTGTTATATATTGACTTTGATTTCCTTTTTAACGTTCTTATGGACCTACATTAAAAATAATTATTTATATTTAGCTTCACTGTGTATTCTGCGCATAGCAGGGTCGACAGAGGGAACCTGGGGATCTAATGTTAAGTCTGTTCCTATAAAGATTCAATCCCTAGTTTTGCCTCGTTTCCACAGCGAGGAAATGAAAATATTAAATGCTTCATTCCTCAAATGGGAGTCAACTCAAACCTGTCACAATGGCAGTCGTACGCTTGTGCCCCTGTGCTATGACCAGCATACAAAAAATATAATAAAACTAATTTTTCAATTTAACCCAGCAGTTCCTGAGATTAATGCATTGAAACCAAAGTATATTAGTATAGATAGATATAAATTATTGCAAATACCAATTTATGCCTTATCGAATTGGTCAGTCATATTCAACTGGGTCCATATTATATTGACCTTCGACGACCTTCAAATCAAGATATATCATTATTGCTTGGAACATGTTTACTTAGGCTCGTATATTTACCTAAAACTTATGATGTCTTCAAGGAATGGCAATGGTATGTACATAACTATTATTTAATATTGCCTCTCCTGGTTATTATAATGGAAGGTATTCACAATGGTATTAGATTAGATTCCCATTTGGGGGGGGAATGTTAATATTTTTATTAATTCGATCTGTTATTTTCATTCACATAGCAGGCAGGAAATTGGTAACTTAGGGTTAAAACACTCCGTTCCCATTAAGAAACTTCTGTTCCCCACTTTTCACTGTATTCTGGAGGTATAGCTTGCTGAGTGACGTAACTCAACGCTGTCAATCAACAGTCAAATTAGAACCATTTTGTTTTGTACACTAAATTTACACGCTCTATTACTATAATAGGCACAAGTGGAGAACGGAGAGTTTTAATAGTGGTTTCTCTCTATTTATTCCTGTTAGTAGAAAGGATGCGTAAAATCAAAACGGTTTCATATAATAAATGCTTAAGTAACAAGCATAAAGTTGCTATAATGTTTGCTGTTTCTAATATATTTGACCTTTTTCCTTCCCTAGTTTTATATGATCCCTCAGGAATCAGGAAAATATATTGATGTAATCAAAGTTTGTTTATGCGATAGTGTATTTAATATAAATATTTCGTTCATTTTTTTACCTGTTTTTACCAGTTTAGAGTCTACCAATTATCTTGTACAACAGTAGATTTACAATGTATCCACTATACTTATTTTTTATAGGATTTTTTTCAATTATATGAAAATAATGTTCTTTATTAAGATAACCTTAAAAAACCTTTTAAAGGTATTAAAACCTACCTTGAGAAACATTATTTTCGAATATTTTTTACACTAATTTTTTGTAGGTATATAATACACATGTTATTGATATATAAGTTCTTCTGGTAAAAAACTTACCTTTACTTTCATTTCCTTAATCTGATAAGAAGTAAACTGTGGCGTTAAATTCCGCCACTCCCGCAGTCTGCCTATTCTCTTATACAAGAAAAATCTAAACCTATTTTGAAATAACATTTTAAACTAACATAATTATAAGAAATCTACTTATTTTGCCTCTAGTGTGTAAATATACTAACCTATTCTAGGTAAGTGTAGTATCGTGTTCGAAGCATATAAATCATTTTCCAATCCCGACTCATGTCCACGGCAAATCTCTAGAGATGCCTTTACATGGAATATTCATATCGGTTGTTTATACTTATTTTATTTATATATGTATTATAAAATATTTCGAAATTTTGCAATTATATTTTGATTTATCATTTATTATCGATGAGTCGGTCGTGGTACAAACGTGCGACTGTAAACGCGGCGGTGGCTGGTTCGATTTTCACTCGAGAGACTCAAATATATAATATGTTGAGTGATAGAGTTCCGTTACTCATTACGGAGTTCAGCGGAAAGTGGGGAAAGTAAGTGTCTTAATGGGATCAGAGTGTCTAATACTAGTTTCTCAGGTCCCCTTTGCCTACCCTGCTATGTGCGTAATACAGCGTGAAGCTCTAAGAAGAATATGTACTGTTTTTACATCTGTGGTAGAGTAAACTTTCCACATTTTACCCACTGTACGGATAATTTTATAAAAACCATTAGTATTTGTTTTTAATATATTTTTTAAATTGTATCAAATTGTACAATAAAATGGTATTAAATGAAAATTGTAAAAAAGTTACTTTTTACAATTTTCATTTAATACCACTGAATCTTATAGTATTGAAATAATTGGTTATCGAGAAATGACGGCTGACAACTTGCAACTGTCAATTCCACAAACTGCAGGAATGTAGATTTTTCTTATTTCTTCGGGGAATCTGTTTATGGAAACATGTGAAATAAATTTAACTTAAATTCGTTTAATTTATTATTTACCAGTGTTGTGTTCATTCTATTTTAATAAATATGAACTGTAGTCCACAATTTTATTTGTGTAGGTTATTAATAAAAATATTCGGGTTTTTTAGTTCTAGTGGAAATGTCGTGTGAGTTTCGTCCCTATCTTAGTGTTTCTATACACCTCCCACAACTACTACATGCCAAATTTTATAAAATACAGTAAGACATAAAATTGTGGATCGGTCTTACAACTTAGAAATAAACTGTGATTATTTAATTTAAAAATAATGTATCCCTGTTGTCCAATGTCCATCTCACATCAGCTTCGGTTAACGGGATAGGTGTAAGAACTCACATTTATCTTCTCCTCTTTCTGCCTGTTGGCCACTCTAATAAACATCTTTGATGACGACCTTAACGCCGCCCTTCGTCCAACCAGTCAGGAGAAGTGGACATAGATTTTTCTATTTCCGAAGGGAATCATATCCATAATTTTCCAATAACCTCACAATATATAGCGTAATTCTATACATATATCTAAGAGCAATCGTATTTCAAAGTATAATAGGCATAGAACTTGAGGACCCATGTCTCGTTATTTTATTCAGTACAAGAGAATATTTAATAATGAATATATCCGCAACGTAAATAACTGTGGGTCCGGGACTTGTTCCGTAAAATGTCTATAGCGTTTATTATATTTTAGTAGATTTACGTACGTACTTTCGCTATATAAGTTTGTAGGGATAAGACATTTTTGGAGAAACTGATGTTCGATTATAACTAATTCAAGTAATATTTTAGATTTTTTCTTCAATCTTTTTAATAAGAATTACGCCAAATTTTACGTAACTGTGTCTGTTCCTATTACTTCCAGTGTTTATAATTCATCAGTTCATAATATTTAACAAACTCGACTGCTCTATCTTGTTATTGCTTCTTTTGTACGTAACACATCGTGTTGGTCCTCGCACAATTAACCTATTAAAATAAAACAATATTTAAAAAATTAAAACTCTTTTGACCTAAAAAAATCACTATTTCGTTTTGTAAAAGTGGTTATAGCTCTTAAACTACTAATCTGATTTTCGTAAAATATAACTAAGAAACACTGACATCAACAAAGTTCATTCGTTCAGGAAGTATGGTACAATAGACGGATAGGTCAAACTTCTAATGCCCCAGTCAAAATTATTTCGGGGGCTGCTACTATATATTTAAATAAAATATAGGCAGCGTTAAAAAGGCAAATATAAATTACAATGAGCGCCGCAGGAAGGTTGGTATTTTTCCTGAATGTCGACCGCAAGACCGTAACCTGCACATTCTTAGAATATTCCACATTTTATTTAAGTCCCTGTTACGTGACATTCCATGGAACACCTGTACGAAATTGTATTTCTTCTAAATATATTATTTCTTGGTGATGCTTGGTTGATGCTTACTTCTGTAATATTGAAGTTACCATGTCTTTTGAAGAGAACTATATGAATACAAATAATATCTACCTATATTCATATGAAAATTTATTTTTTCATTTTAAAGTTTTATATGCAATTGCCATTTTTAAAAGCGTTGTATCGTCAGCGGGACTACGGGTTCGAAATCTACATGAGGGAATCAATAAATTCAATTTATTTCTATTTTCCTATTTTGGTAAAGGTAACGCGGTGTTGATTCCCGCAACACAAAATGTCTCACAAATTGGGAACCTAGTGTAGTGTTACCTAACATTAAAAAATTTAACATTAAAAAAGCTAAAAAGCATTTTTGTGTATGCAATATGAAAAAAAGATTTGTATCATTTGAATAGTGTTTCCATTTTAACCAATTCAACCGATCACCGATGGCTAGACAAGGGGCACTAAAGCGTAGCAAAATCGCTTCTATAAAGTATTAAATAAAAACAGTTATGTGCCTACATATTTATTTGAAAGCCTAAAAAACATACGACGTGTGAAAATGGAAAAACATTAAATATTTTTACGTAAAAGAAAAATCCGACAAAACAAAATGGAAATACATTTTCATGGATTAGATAAATAAACTATTATTAGAAGAAGCTTTATAAAGCTAATACAAGGTAAGGATGTTTATTATTTTAGTAATAAAATGAAATACATAAAATATAATTTCATCGTAAAAGTAGAAAGGTACCTTGTAGTGTCTTCACAATAGGTTCCCTCTTTCCAAATCTTATGTAACGACTTCCTTATCGATGCGTCTAAATATAAGTGCCCTTGAAATTGATTGCGTTCTCCACTTTCTGCCGAATTCTGAAGGCATTACGTGTTGAGTGGCAGAACTCAACGCCGCGCTATATCTATAATTTTAATGATAAGCTTGCCTTTGCTTACAACAGTTATATATTTTTGATTCCTCTTCGATTTGTTTTAAACTTTCGATTATGTTAAAGAATTTTATCTATCTATCTAAAGGATAAATGAGTTTATCCCACATGAGTTTATCGAGCATTGCTGTTTGCAACAAGCTTCTATCCAACAGTCAATAGCCTCTCGAGATCCTAGCCTAAGCTTTTCGCTATTAAAACGTTCACTTGAAACGTTTTCGCTACGTCGATTGTTTAATCGACACAAGGATAGAGCTAGAGATAAATTATGTTGTGTTATTTATTCCTGTTTAAATAATAATTTAATTAGCAGTCAAATATTTATTTAATATTATTTAAGTACGAGTATATTTAGGGAATTGGTTGAAAATGTTAGTATGGTTATCTATGCTGTTATACTTCGCAATTTATATCTGGGATGGCAAAAACTGTACATATCTACAAGTATCTATGTATTATTGGTAATAGTGCACGAAGAACGCGAGTTTCTCCGTCTAATCCCATGGGAATTCCGAAATAAAGAGAAGCCTATATATTGCTCCACAGCTCCTCTAACTTCAGTAAAAGTCCCATAAAAATCAGCTCAGCTCTTTCGGGAATCACCCCTGACAAACAGAAGATAGACAGATAAACATTTTATTTTAAATGTTTATTTGTGTTTTAGTACATTGTTCTATATGCACTTGGAAAAACACGGATAGATATTTTTTTATATGTATAGACTTATAGAAAAATATTTTTAATTAAATAATTAAAACAGTAATACAAAATACTACAAAAACAATACGTATTTATAATAGAAACCCGTAAATGTGATTGTATAATTATTATTAATTGCATACACTCGCTCTTTTCACAACCTCAAAGTTTTGATATATTCATATTTAGTTCTGATTTTAAGTGCAGTATGAAGTTATAATAGTTAGTGCTAACGGTATCTCACTTTACAGCTAACGTGCAAACATCACACTGTGCCACTATAGAAATTTTGCAAAGTTAAATTAAACTGGAATAAACATTTAAAATGTTTCTGGTAGACAAAATGCGGCGTTAAGTTGCGTTGATTTTATGTACAGTCTTGCGAATTCCGCGGTGTATGGAGAACGGAATGTGTTAATATTAGGTTCACATTGCCTACTCTGCTTACCCCGCTATGTGAGAAAAAAAATTGTGTCCTGTCACGCTGTATGTCGCACATATCAGGGTAGGCAGAAGGAACCTAGGAACTTAGTGTAAAGATACTCTGTTCCTAATTACGGCATTTCCGTTAACCACATTCCGCCGAATTCTTCAGCTATTGCGTGCTGAGTGGCGGAATTCATCGCGCATTCATTTCGTTATCAGAGCGGAAATAAAAACATTTAATATTTAATTTTATCAAGTGGGAATCGACTCCAGAACCGTCGCGTTTATAGTCGCACGCTGTCTTTCCTGCGCAACTACAGCATCAATGAAATATACCAAGCATAAATTAAAATGAAAAGTCAAAGACCAAAATATAGAATAATATACTTAAAATGATGAAAGTTAGATATCTGATTTCACAAACTTTGCAATTTTTATGATCATTCATCGAATTTCAAAGAATATTGGTTGGAATGGACGGACAATTCTCATTCTGTGGGTGCCTATTTTTCTTGTGGAAGTCATTTAAATTTTACGTTTGAGTCGTCCTTTTTTGTTCCCATTATACATTTTTTAATAAAGGTCTCTCAATATTTATCACACTTTAATATTAGGTTTTAATATTTTTTTTACTTAAGAACCACAATTATGGAAAATTATATTATAATGTATAGTTAACACTATTTTGATTAAACTTATTGAGAAATAATCTTTATAAATTGGTATACTTTGCCATAATGGATATACTCGTATAAATTTAGTAGCAGAATTGCAGAATTTGGCAATTGTATTCTTTCCATTCTAATTCTTGACATTTAGATGCGAGGCTCAGAAAATAAAAGACCTGATATCGAGATCGAACTTACAATCGACAAGCCAGTAAATCCAGTTAGTCCACACTTTCCAAGTTTTTGAAGAATACGTATGCTGGACTTTACGTCACCCATTATTTACCTTATAACTAGAACAAGGAAATGATTTTTTTTTTAATTTTGCTCCCCGGAGCTGGAATTGAACCCACAACTGTCATATTTACAGTCACAAGCTCAAGCTCCTGCGCTACGATGGTCTTATTAAACAAACAATATAGATACTGTACACATAATATAGTAAACAGAATAATATTTTCAATATACAAATTCAATATTAAAGAATTATCAAATTATATAACTCAATATCGAAACTCCAGAGTTCTCTAACAATAACACGCCTAACGCAACTCAGACCAACTCAAACCGAAACTTCATTTCCTTACAAGATAATAAAATTGAATGTGTAGACTTATCGTAAGTGCAAAGTTTTCCAACCAAATTTATTTTGGCAACTTTGTACAAAGATAAATTTGAATCGCTCGCTGAGATTAATGTGGTAAGTTTAAGATGAATCCGATACCGTGGAAATGAATCCCATGCCAATCAATATAAATACTTGTATTAGCAGATCTGATTTCTGAAATTGACTTTGTACCGTTTAAATAATACGTATAGAGAATGGTTTTCATTGAAATGTGTTTTATTCATTTTATATACAGGTCTTGGGCTTCCCAGGTCTTCACAGGTTCCTTCAGCTTGCCCGGCTATGTGGTACACAATGTAAAAAAATAAAAAAATAATACATATATTAAATAATTGAAGAAAATAATAGACAAAATAAATTAAACCAACTATTCGCTAATTCGCTAAACAAATTCGCTAATTTCCACTGAGATACAAACACTAAGTGAAAAGCAAACATCGCGAGTGTCCCACAGCTTATTTCATTTGACGCCGCTGACAGCCCGCTAACACGTGATTTATACACCTGCCTGTGACCCAGTTGTACTACGCCTAGGCCTAAATGTAAGCCTCTGATATTTGGCTCGATTTTCCAAATATTGTATTGATTAGAACTCGGCGTGTAATGTCTCTGAAATCATAATAATTATGTAAAGACACGTAGCGAAGCTGAAAAAATTAATAAACATTTTTTTATGCGTAAGTTATATACACTAACACAGTTATTAAATATACATTACTATATTGTATAACCTTAAGTAAAAGTACGATATAGAGTTTCCTCGTCCAACTCGTAATATCTCTTAAATGGCCACTCCAATAAGCAACTTAACACTAGGTTCCCCTACTTCCTCTGCCCTTTTTGATGTGATATAATAGTAAAGAGTACCTTTACGTTTTTCCCCTCGTAGCGTAACGAAAAAAAGACAATTCGTTCTCCAATTTCCCCTAATTTTTTAAACATTTTGTGTTGAGTGGCGGAATTCAAAGAAAATTATAAGCGTATGCAAAATTAACATTATTTACATACAAAGGATAATAAGCCTATTCTCGATTACAAATTTCCACTAAAACAATATAAAATCCACAAACATTTCAAATAACAATAACTATTTTCATGAGGCAATTTCTATTTCTGTTTATTGTGCAGGATATTTTATGGCGGAAATTTTAAACAAAACCTACCGTAAATCGGAATCGATACTAAATATTAGAATGCGAATTCATCTCACAACAAAAGAGAGAAATTCTTTATATATTTTTACATGTGTTTTATATTTTTTTATCATTTTAAAAAGTACGTATTTTCCATTAAAATATAAATGTGAAACGAGAGCCAAGTTCAATACTGAATAATGCGTCGCTCTCGTCTTTGCTGACAAAACAATCGGAGATATTATAGGTGCCAAGTTTTATGTGGATATAATTTAGCAGGATTTCACTTTACTTGTTTTTTTAATTATATTATATTTGCTATAATTATATTTTGCATAATTATATAATGATTTACTTTCAACGTCTACTGAACTTATAGTATTAGATTGTGTTATTTCGTTTCATGGAAAAAAATCGCAGTACTTGAGCTTTGACTTGGCACCCATATTTATCTTTAATTTTCGGTCAGTATAAAAATTAAGAAACTCTATTACAGGCATCGATATTGAAGCAACGCCAATGAGAACTATAATGAAAATGTATCAGCTGCAATATCCTTTTCAAATACCAAATAAAACTAGAATTCGCGATTTAGATTCAATAACGAACTGTGAGTGCCCTAGGATTTACTGGCCGGCGTGCGCCACCGACAATCTTACTTATGTGAACGTCTGTATTATTAATTGTCTGGAAAAGACACTAAGAAGGTATGGACCCTGTATAATGTATAGAAGAGCTTTTAATAGAAAAATGGTTATAATGATCCCTTCTGCTTGGAAAGATCGCGAAGATTCTTCAAGGTGAATGAATATTGTTTTTGTGTTAAATACAACAGAGGTATCTAAGTAAATTAGTAAAATTAAAAATAATACTAAATTTATTTCAGATTTTGTCTTAAAATACCTATATATAATTTGAAATATATATGATTTAAACTTTACTAAATCAATTGTATATTTGTTTTGTAGTAAGTAGTTGAAAAATCACGGCGTTAAGTTCAGCAACTTAATTATTGTGCAAGTTCAATAAAAAAATATTCGAACAATGCATACATATCCTTATTATTATAAGTACCGAAGTGATATCATATAACTTATAGCTTTCCTCGATAGATTATCCAAAAACAAAATTTCCAATGCGAATCAATAGTTCTTGATATTATCGCGTTCAACCAAACAAGCTCTTAAGCTATTTCATTAAAATAGATTTCAATACATAAAAATAATCACAAAAATCCTTAGCATTCGATCTTTACAGAATATTTTGCAATAAATTATAGATACTTTGTTGCCAAAATACCATTGCCAAAAAAGTTTCTAAAACATACCCCGTAATAACAATTGGTTTCAGGGAGCATAATTTTAATACTACGCCAGCTTTTCCCTATTTATATCCGGCCCGAGCGATAAAAACAGGTGTAATTTCGTTTATGTTTTGTCGGTTTCTTTTATTTCATATCTGACCTCCGTTACTAAAGTGAAAGTGGTTATGGTTAGTATATTTTACTTATGTTTCTAATGTTATAGTAATTTTTTAGCTTCGTGTTTTATTCTGCGTATAATAGGGTAGGAAGAATATTTTAATTTATTCTTATTTATTTATTGGTTATTCGATCTTCTCCGTCTATCGGCACTAGAATATAATTCAAAATAGAATTGTCAGTTTTAAGATGTCAAACAAATGCTATACGAGTATAAGAAAGGATAATTGTAAAACTAGGGAATGGTTGAGAGATTTTAAAGAGAGAGCTTAGAAAGAATTTATATAGATTTTT
Organism: Heliconius cydno galanthus; assembly: GCA_036379175.1. Taxonomy (NCBI): domain Eukaryota; kingdom Metazoa; phylum Arthropoda; class Insecta; order Lepidoptera; family Nymphalidae; genus Heliconius; species Heliconius cydno. Next base: position 2,546,049 of record JAKRZM010000999.1, read on the forward strand.
GAGTGATTAAGAAGCTAATTGGTATCCTTGCCACCAATAGTACCAATAGTCTCACAAGCATTTGTAATTGTAATGACAAGAATTATAATTTCTTGATTTTAATAGAAACTATCCTGAATGGGTTTCTTTTAATATTTACCACTTCTGGTTTTTAAATATATAATTCATTCCTTCGAGTGGGATTGGAACCTATAACCTCGACGGCTATGAGTTCAATTCCCACTTTCACTTTATTCTTCGGGCTAGTTAATCTATATATATAAAAGGACTTGTCCTCACTGACTGAGGTAAGACGCACGCACAGCCGTAACCGCTGATGGTAGAAACGTGAAATTTGGACAAAAGTTTACTTTCGTAATCTGAACATCCACTAAGAAGGGATTTTGAAATTTTAACCCTAAAGGGGTGAAATAGGGGTTCAAAGTTTGTATGGAAAAAAATTTAAATCGGCACCGATTTTTATAAAATTTGAAATTTAGATTTTTAAAAGTATTTAATTGAACACGTGTTTCATCGTTTTCTAGAATTCTCCCCCTAAGGGTGCAAATAAGGGGTTGAAAGTTTGTATGGGAAAATTCTTAAATCGCCACCAATTTTTATAAAATTTGAAATTTAGACTCTTAAAAATATTTCATTGAACACATGTTTCATGGGTTATTAGAATTCCACCCTAAATACGCAAGCGAAGCTGCGCGCGTCCGCTAGTTAAAATATATGTAAACTAAAAGTAAGAAAAACGTACAGTGGAACCTGGTCCCTTTTGATGTCAGTTGATTATCACTAAATCGTCTTGTATACAGAAGAATTATATTTCTATTATGCTGTTTACCTCTGTTAAGCACAACAGGTCCAATTTCACAGAACATTAAGTCAAATAAACCCACAATAAGAAAAATGAAATAAATTTTACGACAAAAGTAAACTACATTCGAAGTACACGAAACACTAGCAATGTAGTATTTTGGTCTAGAAACAAACAAAAATTTAAGAAAAATAAATCTTAAGTTATACAAAATAAGGTTCAAAATACATTTCCAATTGAAATTCTTCATTATGCATAAATGATGTCTCAATTTTTGGGAACACTGCCTCACGTTTCTAAAACGTTTCTAATGCTGGTGACATTAGGTATTGACCTGCTCGTAAAGGGAAAAATGGGACGAAAATAGTAAGGTCGAAAAGATTCTTAGTATATATTCTTTTTGTCGGTTGAATTTTACTTTACTACACTAATATTGTTTTTTTTATTTAGATAAAACTAGGTTTTATTAGCAAATTTACCTCCGTGGTTAAACGATTAATATAGTTTTTTTTAACTTTATAGTAAAGTAGGCAGAGGAAAACTGTAAGTTCAGTGCTAAAACACTCCGTTCCAATTCAGACACTTCCGTTTTCCACTTTAAAAGACACCTCTCAAGTAATAGACTTCTCAATGTTTTTATGTCATGAAAATACCCATAATAAAACTCCAAAATAATAAAGGGATATAGAACAATATTTGCCTATACCGCACGTCAAAATTGAATCTTAAAAACTAACATAAAATAAAAGGCGGCTACCACAAGATACGAATAACAATATTTATGTAAATAAAATAAATCACAGTAAGTAATATGTAATACATTTTTATTCGTGATTTTTCGTGAAATTTCCTGAGAATTTGTGTGAAGTAGGTTCAACAATATTCCCGAAATAAAAGGGAATAAAGTCACGACTATCAAAGAGACTAGACAATGATCTCTGGGGATTGAAAAAACGATATGTGAAAATATATTTACAAAGGCTTTTTGTGAAATATGGAGAGAATAAAATAACTATTGAAAGTATTTTATTATTATTTAAGTATTTCATTGATATTTCTTGGATAAACAAAACAAAGTAGAACATCTTAGTTAATAAATAATAATAATAATAAGAATAAGTACTGTCACTGTAAAACTGTACTGATGTGTAACTGTAAGAGCGACAGATTGTGGATCGACTCGAGGAAATTAAATATTTGATGTTTTTTAATTCTTCGCTCTCGTAACAAGCCAAAGCGTGGCGTTGAGTTACGCCACTCAATTGCGTAGAGGTTCGGTTTTATGTTATAACAATAATAATTACATATTATCTACAAGCATTTCCATACAAAATTTTATGTTTATTTGTTTCCTTGCCTGTAGAACTGTCTGTTCTTCACTTTTAAGCAAATCCCGAGCTAAATAGTGAAATGGATAATCCAATAATCCATTTAATCACTAGATATCATTAAACTAGGAAAGTAAAATTATTATTATTATTTTCATTTCCATGAATGAGAATCAAACCCACAACCATTGCATGTACAAGCAGACACTGCCTCGCTTTGCCAAAATAAACTTTGAACTATTTAATAATATTATATTAAAATAAAATACAAGATTTTATAAGTATTTATAAATATTAAAATTCAAGATTTTATAAGTATTTATAAATATTAAAATTCTTTGTCAGCGTCGGGATGAGATCCCAGGCCACAGGTGAGGACTCTAAATTGGGGAAATTTTATGATGCGCACCGTCTTCTGCACCCGCCTCTGTACGAGATATTATTAATATTTAAATAGTTTTTAATAAACTTTTACGACACGATTTCTATTATTATTTTGATATAAAAGCTAAATCTGACCTTTGAAAGGTTCAAAATTCCAAGAAATTCTGTTTGAATTCTATTAGAAAATCTTACCTAACGATCACTTGGTTAATTTTTTTTTTCAAAGGTGACTTGGTTAACAGTTTAATTTAACTATAGATAATACATAAGTGGGATTGAACCCACAGTCATCGCGGAAAACTCCACAATAAAAAACGTTTCCCACGCCTTAATACAGATAAGAAACAATTTTGCTACGTTAATAGAAAAGTACAGAAAAAACCATATTCGTAATAACCAGCCGTCTTGGAGCAGTGGCACAATGTCTATCTTTAAACGTGAAGGTGACATAAACGAGTGAGTTCGATTCCCATTAAGGGGATAGAATTATTATTTTAATTAAGGGGATAGAATTGCCTCGCTCCGGTAACAACACAAAACAATGCCACGATTTTTTTTCTATTCTACTCTATTTTAGTAGCGGAATCAGTTCTGTTACCAGTGCGAGGAAATGAATATAATTAATTCATCCGAGTTGAAATCGAATCCACAACCGTCGCCATCACAATCAGACGCTGTACCTCTGCACCTCGACGTGTAATTAATGATATTTAATAGCTTACTAAAAACTACATACCCTTCAAATGCATACATGAAGTCAATTAAGAAACTTAATAGACTTTAATTAACGCTATAAACTCTTAATTAGGTATAGTTGAGAAACACTTTGACAGCGAACGGAACATGATTGTATTGGACAATAACAAATTTGTAATTCAATTTATATTGCTTAGTAAGTTTTTTTATTTATTTTAATTTATTATGTATATATTACCTCTTAGAGGCCGTTAAAGTGTGACTGTAAACACGTTGACTGTAAGTTCGATTACCGGTTGGGGAATAAATATATATTTTTTTTCATTTCTTCGCCCTGGCAACAAGTCAAAGCGAGGCTTTTAGTTCTGTCACTCTCGCAATGCCTCAAAAATTCGGCGGAATGAAGTATCTTAACTGGTTTTTCCTCTGCTTACTCTGCTGTAGAATGACGATGTAGTTTTTTAAAGAAGTCCTATCTTTGTGAAATCGATAGAAACACGCAGAATTTTTTAAATTATTTATTAAATATATAAATATATAACAATCTGATCTCCAATTTTACGGTTATTTAAGGTAAAGTTTTTTTTTTATTTAATACTACCTGAAGCCGCACCCGCGGCGAGGTCGAATATAAATAGCTGAGAGTTGTGTACGGGGCATGTCACATTCTAAGAGCCCGAGGTAAAACAAGCCACTGGTTGTTGATGGAAATGATTAAGAGGATGTTACTTTGCCTGTAGGCCTTTCTCGATAAATGGACCATTTAACGTACAAATATATAAATATATATAACACGTTCAAATAAACGAACTCTTTAGTTTTATAATATTAGTATGACTATAAGTATCTAATATAAGAATTTTTAACCTTTAACTATTGTATTCAATTATACTCATCCCAAATGAAAAAAAATATATAATATTCATTTAAGCTTTCAATCTTTAAAAATATTGACTTAAATTAACTGACCAATTAAGACTTTTATCGCGGTAAAGAAATTTTTATTCTTTTAACATCCTCGTTACAAAGGTTTTTACAAAGTGAAAAATATTCCAGAATTTTGTAAATGTAAAAAATAATAAAAGAAAGCTATTTTATTCTGTCTTCATAATTTATCGTAAAGTAAAGTTGTTAGATTTTGTTATATATAATATGTTATATGCTACGCGGTATATATTATACATAATTATATTCGTATGGACTATGAAGACATATGGAGATTTTAATTTTCCTTGATACGAAAACAAAGCGTGACATTAGATTCCGGAATGACGGCGTCTTAACACTATCTTTTCTCTGCCCAACCTGCTACAAGGTGGAGAGCACAAGCGTGCCCACTCGGAAGGATGAAATATTTAATATGTTCGATGATATCACCTCGAGAATACAAGCGATAATGGGCAACAGAAGTGTCTTAATGGGAACGGAGTTTCTTAACAATAGGTTCCCAAATTCCCTCTGCCTACCCTGCTTTGTGCGGAATAAAGTGTAGTTAAAAAAATTTCTTTCATATCATTTCTGACTATTTTCTCAAAATACTTCCACTATATGTACACGTTACTTCATATCAGCATAAAAAAAACGTCACATCGGCCTATTAATAACATTTCGAAAGCACTAAGTAAATATTTTCTTTCAAACTACAAACACCCTTAATAGCTTAACGTTCAAGGGGGTTACAACACAAAGGTGCCTGTTTGAACTTTGCCAAGCTCTAAAGCTTAGTATCAGCACTCAGCTTGATTGAGCACTTCTAAGCCAAGCGAATACATAATATCTAGAAGAGAATACACTAACAAAAGTTAGTTATCACTCTCCGTTCTCTGTTTTTCGTTCATATTTTGTTGTTTTTAGGCATCTCCCTAGCGTTTTTGGCGGTGGAATTTGCTGTTACCAGAGCGAAGTGATGAAAATATTAATAAATAATAATTTATTCGTCGAGTGCGGATCGAACCCACAAGAGTCGCGTTAAAGTCACACACTTGGGCCCCTGCGTCACGACGGCCTTGTTCTTGTCGTTTATGAAGACCTAAAAATATATATTTTCGTCACTAATTAAGCATATGGCAAAGAAAATAAATCTCACAGACAACAAAAACACAATTAGGCGGTTAATATAAGGAAGGTTGAGAGTTGAAATCAACTCTCACACTCTCGCCTGTAACTTTCGTCAACTTACCAAAGGTGCCATGTGTTATTAAGAACAATTAAACCAGAGTTAGTTAGAAATAGCCTATATACTTAGTTGATAATTAATAGAACTATCAAATAATAAAAATAGTACTTTCTATAAATTTATCAATTGTTCTCTCTTGACTGTAAACGCGACTGGTTGCGAACCCACATCTCCATTCAAGGAAATCAAATATTTATTTAAATTTATATTTAGATTTTTTCAATGTAGTGTTGAGGCAAAGCGCGGTTTTGAATCTCGAAGTCTGAATTCGGCAGAAAAACGCAGTGTCTCAACACTGGGTTCCCACTGCCTACTCTGCTGTGTGTGCTGGTACAGCGTGAAGCTAATTATTATTTTTGTAATGTAACAGATACTGGTATGCTCCTATGTATAGCACATGAGTATGAGCATTTGGATTTCTTCAACTTTACCAATCTATATTCCGTTGACATACCTCCACTGGATGCTATCCCTGCTACTCCTAAGTGCTCGGGATGCCCGAGGGTTTACTACCCAATATGTGCTGATGACAACGTGACATATGTAAACGAATGTAGAATGAACTGCGTTAATGAAAACAGACACAAGAATCCCAAAGCCAAATTTGTTAGGACAGGACCGTGTGACATTTTCCCTGATTTCAAATAATTTTACTACAATAATATACGATTCGCTTATATACATATTGTTTTATTTTTTTAATTTTCATTGGTTTCATTCTTTCATTTATTTATGTGGCCAGTCGTGGCGCAAAATGCGGCAACGAATATCGGCACCCAGCACGAAATGCCCCCGAAATTCAGCGAAAAGTGGAGAACGGAGTGTCTTAACACTAGGTTCCCTCTGCCTACCCTGCTGAATGCTGAAGCTGATTTAATAATTTGTTCAATGAATATAGACTACAAAGAAGATTTTAATATTACTTATTCTGTCCATCTCTAAAAACTATTGTAGCAAGTCATATAATTTTAATTTGAACGTTTGAACCCTGAGCAGTTGTTCTAAATCTAATTAAGACCTAATCAAAGTTGGAAAATTTATGCAATTCTACAACAACAAATACAAAAAGCGTTTCTGTCTAGTTAAATGAAACTTTACAAATTCAATTAGTATTTACGAATGAAATATAACAATATAAATTTCCCTAATTATTAAGTGTTTCTTAAGCACCAAATTATTTATAAGGAATTTCTTCATGAAGAATATTTTTTGAAACCAGTTGTGGCACCTGTCATGCTTACAGTCGTAGGCTGTGGGGTCGATTCCTACTCAGAGGGATGAAATATTTAACATCATAACTTCTTCGCTCTAACGAGGCAAAGCGCATCATTAAGTTTCGCCACTCTACACACAATGCCTCAAGAAGTCGTCTGAATGTGAGGATTGGAAGGTCTTAACACAAGGTTCCCTATTTCCTTTTGCTGTTTGAAATAAAATAAAAACATAATATAAAAGAAAAAAACAAATTTATTCCCTAAATTTCTCGTTATTATTAGTTCATGACCTTTCTCTAGTATCATTGACACTGTATTAACGAAGATCAACTGACGCTTCCTTCCTTCACCCTTATACCTTCATTTATCTTGACAATGTAACTAATTTGTGGACAAGATGGAATACTTTTATACTGAAAAAATACTTGTGATGTAATAAAAATAATATTACTATTTTTACGAATTGAGGCCAGTCGTGGCGCAGAGGCTTAAGCGTTTGGGTTCGATTTCCACTCGAGGAAATTAAATATTAAATATTTTCATTTCTACGGCCTCTATTTAATTACACTATAAATATATTTTACTTCTGTAAATTCTAATTTTACACATATTTTACTATTTTCATTTTTTAAATCTCTCAAAAATATACTTACTAATGTTAAATATTTAATAAGAAACCAACAATAAAGCTACATATTATCAAAAAATTAATTAAACCCATTACTATGTAATTATACACGACGTACAGGTATGTAGGTATTTCACTTCGCAGGAGAAACAGAATAGAAACGTTCGTCTATTAAAAATTCCTACGATCCAACTGAAATAGAATAATTCGTCTTTAATTCAATTATACAATGGTTATGTTCTACAGTAAGTACTAAAACTTTTAATATGTAACTTTTTAATTTTCAGTATTTTTTTTAAATTTATTTATTTTCATTTGTTCGCTCTGGTTATAATTACCTAGGTACAAGCGTGTAGTTGAGTTCTGCCACTCAACAAGCAATGCCTCGAAAATTCCGCGCAAAATTGGGAGGAAAAATGGAGTTAGGTTCCCTCTGCCTACACTGCTCCAAGCGGGATACAGCGTGAAGCTGAATCTCTTTCATTGTTCAGAGTGGGAATTGAACCCACAATTATCACATTTACAAGTAGATACTAAAGATTATAAAATGTTAATTAATTAATTAAATTCCGTATTTAAGTACTGTATCTCAATAGCCCTTTTGTGCCCTAAAGTGTATAACTTTTAAGCGAAAGACTGATTTTAATTAGAACTTATTATTTCATATTTAAGAAGAAGTCTTGAACGTGAAAAAATATATTAATTATGTTATAATTATTATTATATATTAAACAACATAATTGAATATATTTTGTATTTATAAATTTATTATATTAAATTTATATTAGTATAGTTATATAATATTAATATTAAGAAGTAATACTCGTACAAGTCTTTAAAAAAAGCTACATTCTGCTTCATTACAAAGTTAGGGACAACGAAATGAATTAGTTACAGAAACGGAGTGAATGGATTTTAATTTAGATTGAAAAAGTTCGTACTAATGAAAATTCTTTTAATTGCTCTCGCTTGTTAAAAATGTTACTATGTTACGAATAAGCGATTAGGTAGAGTTCAAGTACTTCTTTGCTATGAAAAAAACGAGCAAGTCAAAAAAATGTCTTATTTTTTAAGACATAATTTTAAACACGCTTTTATTAAGTCGACTTGTAACTATGTAAATTAAATCAGCTTCACGTAGTATTCCGTACTCAGCACGATGTCTATCCTGCTCTGTCAGCAAACCACCTCTTTTCTCCTTCTCTTCTTTCTCCTTAGGCAGAGATAATTCAGTTTAAAACACTCTGTATTCTGTATTTCATCCAAATTTGAGACATTTCGTGTAGTTGTGGGACAACGCAGTGTTAAGTTATTTGCTATGAAATCTGACGCTATCCTCAATTTTTTTTTTCAGGTATTATATTAATATTCGTATCAGTGACTCACGAGCTTGAAACTCAAACACTCAACCCAACTTTAAGGCCACTTCAGGCGATCCGTTTCCAGGACTGGTATATGTCACAAATCATAGATCCTCTGCCTCTGCTGGAATCCATAAAGAAATGTAAATGTCCTCGTATCTACATACCTGTTTGCGGTACTGATAACAAAACGTACACTAATTTATGTTGGATGAACTGTATGAATGAGAAACGTGACACTGATGTGGAGATCTTCTATGTCGGCCAATGTTTCCAGTTTTTAGATCCTTTCGATTATTAAGTTTATTTGTAGAAAATAATTTAAAACTATCTGTTTTATCTTACTAATAAATGTGAAATATCGTTGTATATTTTAACTTTTTATTACAATCAATAAAGCGCTAAAGGATAATTTACAATTGTGAATATCAAGAAATTAAAATAAAATATTTAAAATTTACAAAATTCTGAAGGATTTCAAGAGTTTTATTAACATTTTCAAACGTTTATTAATATCCAAACAAGGTTTGTTTTGTATAATCTATATTATATATTACTGCAGGTATATAGATTTTTTTCTTGAATTGCAATCTAACTCCATTCTAAGCCGAAACGACCCAACTCTTATTAGCGGTGGGAGCGATGAGATGAGACGTCACATTTAACAGACTAATTGTTAGAACTGAGTCTGTGAAGAAATAATTTGGGACAAGACAAGATATTTTATGGGTCTGAGTATACGTGTATATAATAAAATTCCGCAGTGTATTCTTAATTTGCCACTTCCAAAATTTAAAATATCTCTAAAAAAAATTCTAACAAGTAAAGCTTATTACACTGTTCAAGAATATTTAGAGGATAAGCATGTATGGAATTAATGTCTATTGAATGTCAGGCAGGACAGCTGCCAGCTAATGTAATAGTAAAATATACCATTGACTTTAAAAAGAGCAACTGTTGAGTTTCTTGCCGGCTCTTCTCAGCAGAACTGCCTTCCGAACCGGTGGTAGCTTTTTGTTGACATGTACATTCGACGATTCAAAAGTGCTTATAAAGTTTATTTGAATAAAGAATATTTTGAATTTGAATTTGAATTTACAAAATTTGAGGGTATTGTTAAAAGTTTCAGTTGTAGTTCAAAAATTTATATACTCTTCAATACATCCCATAGAAAGTCACCACCAGCTTGGAAAGCAGTATTGCTGAGAAGAGCTGGTTTATATACTTAAAAAAACAATATTATTAACAAAATTAAGCTGTCGTCTATCGCCTTACTATTTCTAGAGTTAATAGGTACTTAATATGACGATAAAATATTAAGTTTAACAGAAAAGCAATAAAAATGTAATTAGACGAATTCATCTTGACGTGAGCAACTTGAACTAATGTTAATTAATTAAGATTTTATGAGACAAATTGCTAATTATACTTAAATGACAATTTTTATTACGCGCCGTAATTAGGTGTTCGTGGCAAAATGAAAATTTATTGTAAGTACAATATATTACTTTGGTATATTTTCAATTATATTACAGCTTGTGTGATAAAAGAGCAACTATTTTAATAATAATAATAATAATAATAATAATGAATATAGGTCTGTTAACAGGATAAAGCGTAGCTAAGTTCCGCCAATTAACACGTAGTGTCTCGAAAATTCGGCGGAAAGTCGCGAGTTAGTCCCGCTGAATCTAATTGGCTTGTTTTGCTAATAATAATAACAAATATAATAATATAATACTTGTTTGTTTACAGTTATCCTTATATTGCTATTGGCATTACTATTCCATGAATTGACATCTAGAACTACCAAAAAATGGACAACCAGGTGGCCGATCGCCCATTACCTACCACCTCTAGACAGAACAGTACCATGTAAGAAATGTCCAAACGTATACTTCCCAGTTTGCACAACAACTAATGAAACATTCATAAATGTATGCCAAATGAAATGTCAAAAGAGAGACTTGGAAGTGGCCAGGCGTGGTATTTGCATAGATTTTTGAATAAATATTAAAAGTATATTAAAGAAAAATTTAAAAATTCTATTTTTTTTTTGCTTCAAGAGTAAGAAATGTTGACACAATATGATAAATAACAAAAGTGCTTTTAATTTTGATAAAAGAATTAAACCTGCTACTTTACGCATTTGTACCTGCTACGTTCATGAAATTTAATCGGTGCTTAATTTATAAAGGGTATCTTTCTAAAGTGAGAATCTTCTTCATATATCATAAAATTAATATCAAAGTCGATGCACTAAATTGTTTTGTTGAACTAGTCCTAGTTTTCATTCCGTAGACGAATATCAAAAATCAAAACCTGTTACTGTTCTCATGTTTGTCTGCCCATATATCTACTTTATTTACAGAACCTTTCCTTTCCTGTATCAAATTGAATTTGATGATTATAGAACGGAATATTTTTATCTATTATGACGGATCTCTCCGGCTTGTTGCTGGCTTAGCAATCACATAATATGGCTATAGATGTCATAAAAAAAATAATTGAAAATTAGCTATTCTCTCATGCAGAACTGCCTCCCAAAACGGTGTGGTAGCATTTTTATATGTTCATTAAAAGATTCAAAAATTCGAAATTGCTTACAAAAGTCTATTTGTCTAAAGAATATTTAGTATTGAAATATGAATTTATACTCGAATCAAGAACTTTGATTGATTTAGAAAAATATGATAATATAATTAGATAAGAACAGTTCCAGCAGCTATTGAGAAACTTATGTGGATAATCCAAGTTATATCACCGAAGTCAATTTCCAACTTCAACGTTCACGATATGAGTAGAAGCCATGAAAACTTTATGTATACTTACATACAAGTACAGTATAATATGGTTTTGAGATAGAAATTAAATATTCAATATTTTCATTTCTTCACTCTAGTGTTAGGGCAAGCCACCGCTCAAAAAGCAATACCTCCAGAATTCGGAGGAAAGTGGGAAGCGGAGTGTCTTAACACTAGACTCGCTCTACCTACTCTGTATACATATAGAATACAGCATGATGCTGAAAAAAACACTAAAAAAACTATAGTAGGTAGTACTATATTTTCTGCAACTAACAACGACCTTTCGCAATCCACGACTAGGCTATTAAGCAATCGCTCTCTCAGCAGATATCACTAGAACAGCAATAATCCCCCGCTTGTGAGAATCCCACCACATTTAATTATACCGACACGGGCGGGACACACGCGTATTGTAATAAAGCAAATCCACAGTTGACTGGGATTGGTTCGTGTTATAGGATATTGGTGGTTTATTGATTCAATTATTTATAATTTATAAGCAGAAGAAAATGGAATACTTAGTATATAAATTAATTTTTAACAAAAAGAAAAACCGACTTCTAACAACGCTAACATCGGTGTCAAGTAAAACAAACAGGCTTAGTTATTAGATATTGTAGTAAGGGTGTTGTAGCATTAGTTTGACACCGACTTCAAAATTATAAAATCTTTGTAAAATTATTTTTCACTTTTTAGTTCGTTGTTAGAAGTCGGTTTTTCTTTTTGTTAAAAATTAATTTATTTTATGATTTTAAGTGATGGGTAGATCTTAAAATGATGCTTCTTAAACGAGTGGTGATGGTGGTGGTAGTGGTTCTCAACAAGTGGCTGTGATTGTCCTATGTAAAACTTCATTTAATTAGGTATTATTTTTGTGCAAAGTTACATTTTGGTATATTAACAAGAACATACATAAAAAGTATTCGGGCGAATTGGGAATCTCCCTTCTTTGAAGTTGGTTGAAAATGAGAACATCCCCTTTTTTGAGGTTGGTTGAAAAGAAATGCAACCATCAGGAATCTCACTTCTGACATCAATTTAAAAAGTTTTTGCTTGTAACTATTACAGTATAATCATTTTTTTACCAAAAAAAAATCAAACTTTCTCAATTTTCTCCGGATTCCATAATCGAAACCTAACCAAACTTTCACCAAATTATCCTTGAAGTGTATCCTTTCAAATAAAAAAAGAATCATCAAAATCGGTTGGCGCGACATTGAGTTATTCGGCTATTAGTCGCGCACATGCCTAATGCAAATATAAGACTTATGTGATTTTCTCATGGATACCATTGTCAGACATGGACCAAAAAAAAAGGGACCATTCGGGAAGCACTACCTTTCAAATAAAAAAAAATTATCAAATAGGTTCACCCAGTTAGAAGTTATGAGGTAACAAACATAAAAAAAAAATAAAAAAAATACAGTCGAATTGATAACCTCCTTTTCTTACAGAAGTCGGTTATAAATACATAAAATTTCATCTTTTGAACTTTTTAACAAACTCGTTTTTATTATAACTTGGGCTATACTTCTACTCAAAGTCGGTTTTGTCAACACAATGGTAAAGTAATTTCATATATATTTTCTATACTTATGTTTACGTTTACACTCCTTAATATAAAGAATTTATAAAAAAATCATATAATTTTTCTTTTGGATATGGAGACAATGTCGTGACATATCTCTCTGCTCTCCACTTTCATATAGAGTTAGAAGAATCTGTTATGTGACAATTTTTTTTTATGAATGATGTCGGCCAAAAACCAAAAAAGAGGGCAAGAGGCAGTGTCTAAGTGAGGAGAAGGCGGAGTATCTCAACACTAGGAAGCTGAACAAGCTTACAAAAAAATATAATAGATAAATGTACTATATATATGTATATAGTCATTACTAAAACGCTATGGAAACAGCGACCGAAACCCATGTGGTAAAACGCATAGTACGTTGCAACTGAGTTCCACCGCAGCGCGGTTAGCGTCTATTTTAACTAAAGTTAACTAAGTATAGTATAACTCATCAGAATAACTAATATACACATAAACTGTAGTTTACTTGTATTTTATTGCTAAGTACTAATTACTGGCAAATAATGGTTGAATTTAATGTTAGATAAGACTGATAGTACTTGTAGTGTCTAGATTTTATTTTCACGCCTACTTATTTTTTAGTTTCACGCTGGATCCCGCAGAATATCATATTTACCTAGGAGGATAGTCCAGTGAAATTTTTGAAACATCGCGTGTTGAGCGACAGATCTCAACGCCGCCCTTTGTCTTATTGCCAGCTCAAAGGAATATACATTTTTCATTCCCCAAGTAGTAATCGAATCCACAGCCATCACGTTTTATAATGCGGAGCCATTTTCAATATAAATAATTCTCAGAATTGGATAGAACCCATAACCATCACGTACATAAGTAAAAACAGCAAGAAAACTTATAAATTTTCAATGGAAAGCTTTCTCTACTATCCCATTAGCCCACTAGACATCGTACCGCCACTTACCTAGCAAATTGAGCGTGTTAAATCTAATTTTGTCAAGAAATAGCATTTGGTATCAGACTGAAACAATTAAAAGTAATAAATCTGACGTTTTCTACTGAATAGATATATTTGAGGCCATCGTGGCTCAGTGGTACTAGGGTGTGACTGTAACGCGATGGTTGTGGGTTCGATCCCCACCCGAGGAAGTGAAATATTTATTAACGTTTATATTTCCATTTCTTTGCTCTGGTGTCGAGGCAAAGCGGGGCGTTGAGTCCTCCCACTTATCACGCAATGCCTCCACAATTCGGCAGGAAGTGGGGAACGGAGTGTCTTATCATTAGGTTCCCTCTGCCTACCCTGCTGTGTGCGGGATACAGTTTGAAGTTGATTTGATTTAAGAAATTGAAACATTGTTTTCGCCATCTAATACGCAATATCTCGAAACTGAGCGAAAATTGGGGAATGGAGAGTTTTAACACTACATTTTTTGACCACTATATAAATTTGTGGGTGAGCATGAATCTAAAAAATGTATAATTTATTAAAAACTTTGTTCAAGTAAACTTGCTAATTAAATTATATAATAAATCTAGCGCACCTAAGTTGCTTTATTTTGGGTAGAAACGGAATGAGAATTTGTGTAATGACCATCAAGGGATATTTAAAGTAAAATAAATTTATAGAAGTACATTTATTAGGGACTTATTAAGTGAAAACAAAAAAAACTGAAACAGCTTCGCTTGCGTAATTAGGGGTGAATTCTAATGAACCACGAAACATGTGTTCAATAAAATATTTTTAAGAGTCTAAATTTCAAATTTTATAAAAATCGGTGGCGATTTAAAGATTTTTCCATAAAAACTTTCAACCCCTTATTTGCACCCCTAGGGCGTGAATTCTAGAAAACCATGAAACACATGTTCAATTAAATATTTTTAAGAGTCTAAATATCAAATTTTATAAAAATCGGTGGCGATTTAAGAATTTTTCCATACAAACTTTCAACCCATTATTTGCACCCTTAGGGGGAAAATTCTAGAAAACGATGAAACACGTGTTCAATTAAATACTTTTAAAAATCTAAATTTCAAATTTTATAAAAATTGATGCCGATTAAATTTTTTTTCCATACAAACTTTGAACCCTTATTTCACCCCTTTAGGGTTAAAATTTTTCAAAATCCCTTCTTAGTGGATGTCCAGATTACGAAAGTAAACATCTGTCCAAATTTCACGTTTCTACCATCAGCGGTTACGGCTGTGCGTGCGTCTTACCTCAGTCAGTGAGGACAAGTCCTTTTATATATTTACAGATCAGAGGCAAAGCGCGGTGTTGAGTTCCACCACTCAACACGTAATACCTCCAATACTCAGCCTCTAAATATAAATTAATAATTTAAATTTTCTAACTAAGTCAAGATTTCTAAGAAGATTAAGTAAGATTATAATATAAAGTATTCTTAGAATATTTTCATCGCTTCTATAAAAGAACCTTTCTAATCGATTTGAAGATCACATTAAAGTCTTACAATCTCAGGGACCCTTTTCGCCCTTTTACAATGAACATCCTAATTTATTAAGAGTTCGTAATCCTATTGTAATGAACCCATATATTTTTGTTATTTTTTTCGGCGTCGATAAATCAATAACATGGATGTACGAAGCATGTTCAATGATTATTTACTTAATTTAATTATAACCCTGAATAGGGTTATAATCCCCAATCACTGTGCTTAACTACGTTGTGACACTGAGCCACAACGGCCTAGTAACTAAGAAATAAACAAAATTATATCTATTAAATGAAATTTTTATTCAAAATTTCATTATTATTTCAGATTACACACAAAATGAGCTTAATTATACACATTCATCACACTTATTAAATTTTAATTTAAAATCTTTGCTTTCGGGAATGACATGAATCAAATGTTAATGTCATGTACTTACGTATACCTACTTTTGTTATACAACTTGGCCTATCAGTGATAAAGTAAATTAAAAAGAAAATCAAAATGAATGATTTTGAATCGTTAAGTGAGATAGAAATGTCAGTGGTGTCAGTCCTACAGGAAGCTACGATAGGCTCGAAAGGCAGTTCTGTGAAGTGAATGAACTAATAAATAATGCATTTATAGAATAGAAATTGAACCCACAACCATGATGCTTAAGTGCTGATCCGCCGACAACATGAACATCTACTTATTAATTTCTTTTCACACATAACTCACATTCACACACTCTGGTGTCTAGGTAAAGTACGGCCTCTCCAGAATTCTATGGAAAATGGCGAGTGGAGTGACTTAACATTGGCTCCCTCTGCCTACCCTGCTACATCCGCGATAGCGTGAATCTAAAAAAAATATAAACCAAGCATCGCCTGATATTCCTGCTAGTGCAAATTCAAAACTAAATTTTAAGCCCTTAATGGAAAGTCGGATTTATAATAACAACACGTGATTTCTATCAAAACATTCCGTATACATTAGTTGTGGATAAAATCCATTAAGACGCAGCTTTGAAAAGCTTTGACAGTTCAATCCATTGCCAAATTAATCTAACGCCTTAATTCAGATATTTCATAAAAGATAAATGATATAGGTGGCGTGATGTTGAAATTTATTATTTTTTTAGGCTTTACTAAAGTTAATTAAACGGAAATTAAAGTTAATTAAATGGAAATTAAACTTAGTTAAATGGAAATTAAAGTTACTTAAATGGAAATGAATGAATTATTTCCGCGAGTGGAAATCAAACCCACAACTATCGCTTTCACAACCAGAAGCTTTTCCTTTTCCGCCACGACGCGACGGCAACGTATGCAATTTTATTATATTATGCACATGTACATTGATATTATAAGTAAACACAATTTTCTATTTTAATAACGTTTGTGCGTAGTGTCCATATTTAACAATAAATATCGTTAATTTCCATAATCAACAATATATAATGAAGTGACGAGCTGAATAAATATTAACATGTTATTTACAAAGGTGAAACGAATTTATTTTATGAACTATTGATTAAAATTACATTTTAATGGAAAATCTATTAATTGCAATCACTGTTATGAAAATTTTTATTGATTATTGCTCTGCTTTTTGGTTTGGTTTTGACATAGTTTGATACATTTTAAAATATCATACGTGAGTAGTTGAGTTAATTATTACCTATTACAACTGAAGTTCAAATCTTGTATGGTACAATTTCTGTTTAGCATAAGATATTCTCGAGAAACTGTATGTTGAATCTCCAAGCTCAACGCCGTGCTTTGCCTCGTTACCAGAGCGTGGAAATGAAAATACGAGTATTACATATTTCATTTCCCTGAATGGGCATCGAACCCCTCTTACGTCACTTTTCACTCTCGCCTCACGTGCTGACCGGTGGAACACACTCACACTTTATCTTACGAGACTTCATCAAGTAAATAATTTAATATCTCGAGTGGTAATCGAACCCACTATTACATTTGATAACAAACAATTATTATAAATGTAAACAGGTTATACTCACGTACATACAGACATAACACACAACACCATACAATATTATCTACTAACATAATTTTTACCAACTATCCAAAAGTTTCAGAGGAAGTTTGAAACATGCCAAGGCCTAACCGTAAACTTAAAGTATCCAAACTGTGCCTCCAGGCGATAAACGGCTAAGCCGGGAAAAAGGAATTTCAAGATAATATTCCAGTATTAACTTGATTACATTTTTACTTAGAGAGTATTAAGAAAATTATTCGAAAACAGATTTAAATGATAACAGGGTTATTAAAAGAAACTTTTTTTTAATATTATAAACAGACAAGAGTTGAATACGCTTAGTTATTACTATAAAAAACTACGAATATATAACATAAATAGTTGAGGTTTGTTGTTTATCAGTTGCTCGCCTTATTTATTTTACCGCTTTATCGAAGTTGGTTGTGGATTCGATCATAAGCTGTAGAAAAGATTTTTTTTTCATTTCTCCGCTCTCTAGAATGACAAGACATGATGAAAATTGGGCGATGACTTGGTAACCCTGACTTCAGACCGAATTTCCTCTGCCTATTCTGGTACATGCTTGATACATTTTGAAGCTATATCAAAAAATCTTATATATTTTTTAGAAATAATGTATAAAATTTTAAACAAAGATATCGCAGGCTACTGGTATGAAAAAAGAAAACTACCAAAGAAAATTTTCTACAGAACATTTTTATTTAAATTTCAAAAGTCGCGAGGTCTTATATAAATTGAATGGAATGTATTTTTAAATTAACGTAAAATAAAATATTTAAACTGGACTTTTTTAAACCAACGAGCTTTTGTAAAATACGAAATATGTTCTTGACAAATTCCTTCGTATTAAAGCTGGATGGATATGACTGAGGTCGAGATTTCCTTAGAAATGTTTCATGATTTCTTTTTTATCGTCACAATGTATCCCGCACAAAAAATGGTAGGCAGAGAGAACCTGGGTATCTAGTGGTAAGACACTCCGTTCATATTTAAACATTTTCTGCCAAAT
The DNA here is from genome assembly GCA_036379175.1 of Heliconius cydno galanthus. Classification (NCBI taxonomy): domain Eukaryota; kingdom Metazoa; phylum Arthropoda; class Insecta; order Lepidoptera; family Nymphalidae; genus Heliconius; species Heliconius cydno. The sequence goes on from JAKRZM010000999.1 coordinate 2,564,460, forward strand.
ATTAAAGCATTGCACGTTAAGTAGTGGAGCTAAAGGCCGTGCGTTGTCTTGTTACCAGAGCGAACCCGTGATGACCGAAAGCGTGATGTTTTGAAAAAATGTAAAATGAATTATAATATGTCGCTTGACTTTCTATCTCGAACTATGTAGAGCAGATCTATATAGAAAGATGGCAGAGAATCATCCCTAAATTCTCCATTTTCCGCTAATTTTAACAAAACCATGAACTCAATGGAACACCCAACTTTATACGACCAGGTTGTGTAAACCAAAAATGTTTACAATATTACTATAAATTGGCTTCGAATCCACGACAATTCCACTGAACCCCTATGGTCTATATTTAATACAAAATAAGCAAGCCCCATTATTTATACCGACAATGACATAAACTGCACAAATAACTAGCTCTTTAATCTAATACTGGCGGTAAGCGGTTAAATTTCCCCAGACGCTGGGGAAGCATTGTAGCGGGCAATACGAACGAAATAGCTTCATAATATTGTAACTAGTGAATATCTTATTATGAAATGTTTGGATTTCTATATGTTTTGTGGTAAACAGAGATTTTTATAAGTACTGGTTTGGTAGAGGTCATCGTGGCGCAAGGACAGCGCCAGGTTGAAAATCAGTTCGATGTCCATTTGGGGGAATGGTTATATTTAAATTTCCATTATCTTATTATGATAGACTTAGTGAGTACACTCTTGGTATAATTTTTTGACATTGTACAAAATATAGATTCTTCTTATTTTTTTTAATTTTACGTTCCTACGATTAGAAGACTTTGCTTTTGCTTTACACTTTTTACCCATTTCGGAAATTAACATATTTGGTTAAAAAATAGGAAAAATAATATGAGATTAAGATTAAGATTTTTAACAATATTGACAGAAATAAAAAAAAAACATTTTATTTATTATACATATTTTTTTAAAACGGTATACAATTCCCTTGGTGTTTGACAACGACCCTGCCGGATTGGTTCTCGCACTCAAGCTGGCACAGATTATAATAAGATTTTTCATCTGTGCCACACACTGGGTCGTATATCTTAGAGCACATGCAATTCTTCCTAGTTTCTTCAGTAGTTGTTATCATGTCCCTTTTTCGATAAAAAAATATTTTTATATAATATAAATAATTAAATATACATCACAAAGAGAAATTGTAGCGTTAGGCTATGTGCACACAATACAGGCGAAATATTCTATATGGATGATATGTTCAATCTTTTATAGGTTCCACTTAGCCTTTAAAAAACAATATATACATAAATCATAGAAAACTAACTTATCTGTTTTCACATTTTCATTTTCTCTTAAATTGGTAGATATCAAAGGTACATTCAGTTGTTTTTTGACTGACCCTGCATTCGAAAAATTCAAGAAACCTGAAATAGGTTCATAAATTAAAACTTTTTAAAAAAATATTTAAAAAATTAAAATTTCAAACACATTTTTCATGTTTTTTTTTATTTCACACTATCCTGTAATCTTATTCAGTAATGTACACAAATACAATCTAGTGTCAAAACACTCTGTTTTTCACTTAGTTACTTGGGTAACGTGTACTATTAAGAGACATGGCCTACAAAAACAGTGTTTATATATGAAACAAGATTTTGTAAAATTGTAAAAAAACAAAAAACAATATTTACAAAACTTACATATAATTAAACAAACTCTAACAATCATTTTTAATTTTGTACGTGATTTCTAAAGTAAATTATTTCTTAATAAACGCTAATAGCCTTTTATAGTACAAGATAAGCACAGCCAATTAATTTTCAATTAAGAACAATCTACGAAAAATAAAGTTGCCTTTAAAACTGTTATAAGCTAATTTGTCGATATAGCTACATAATTACGTTTAGGACATTTCTTTTTCTTCACGCTGTATCCCGCAAACAGTAGAGTAGGCTAAGGGAACCTAGTGTTAAGACACGCCGTTCCCCACTTTCCACCGAATACTGGAAGCATTCTGTGTTGAGTAGCGGAACTCAACGCTGCCCTTTGCTTCGTTATCAGAGCGAATAAATGAAATTTATTAAATATATATTTTTTTCATTTAATGGAAATCGAATCCACAACATGTCGCGTTTACTGTCCCACTTATCGCAATGCACCACGACTGGCTTACCTAATATCTATTAACCTTCCATTATTTAATAAATTTGCAATATAATAGAATACGAAATTTTATAAAGCAATCATTCATCGTAGAATGAAAAGCATCAAAATTTACATCGAATTCTTTGAAAAGAAGGGTGTAAGTGAAAAGCACTGAGTCACAGCTCGATTAAAATTTCAATATAATAAAAAGGTATTATCAGACCGTTTTACATTTGACACTTGAGGATAATGTTACCGATTTCGTTCTAAATTTACATAAAATTGACTGCAAAGACCGCGATTCGTTTTGATTACTATTGAAATTGTGTGAAGATTTAGTTATTATATAAATAGAATGAGTTTACAGAAGCAATTATACTTTTATAGCGTTATATTTTGAAATATCCTTTCCCCACTAATTCGCCTAATTTTTGAAACGTTGTTTTTAAGTTTTGAGTGGCTGACCTTAACGTTACGAAATGAAATTTGTAAATTACCTCGAGAATGCATCGAACCCACAACCATCCTGTTTACAGTCAGACGCTTTGTCACTAAGCCACTGCGACATTATAGTAAAATAAAAGCTTTTAATATAAAACATCTAATGTATCCATATTCCAAGTGAAGCTGAAATTTCATAAAGTTTTAATTGTTACAAAATCTTCGCTTATGTTCTTAGAAAAATTCAACTTGTTATGAAACTACGATGACAAACTAATTTAATATAATATTATATGATATTAAATTGCAAAACTTTCCATATAACGACGAACGAACTTTTAAAGTTCCTTATTGTATGTTGTTCCCTGAAGCTACGACGCGAGTTGCACGTCGATATATTGAATCTTGTCGAAATTAAATTAAAGATTTTAATTATTTATTTTCATAATCATTGAGTTTTCATTTTTCAATTAATATTTAAGTTTGAAGTTTTATTATTTCATACACAATGTGAATGACAATGAATTTGTGCGCAAAGTAGAAAACGGAGTGTGTCATCACTAGATTCTCTACCTATCTTGCTTCACGCAATGAATGGAATTATATAAATAAATAAATAAAGTTAGTAACTAATTTTAAAAAGAGCAACCCTACGTCTTCTCAATTCCAAATAATTTGGTACGAATTCAAAGTATAGAAAAGTTGGAACATATATAAAATCTAAAACTTTATTTCTGCAGCCTTTGAATGAAGCGTCGTACATTTATCTCAATCCATTGAGTTGGGAACATCCCGAAGGTTGATCGATCGAATGAGGGAGCGATTTATAATAAAACGGAACAGGCATTTGGTAATATGGGACATACGGGGTGTTTGTTATGTTAGCTTTTGTATAGATATAGGTAAGTATTTTTTTTTATTTGTGACATAAATTAATTTATGGCACTGGACACACTGGTGTGTATTGATAGTTATCAAATTATAAAGCTGAGCTGAGCTTTTGAGCCCTTCATAACTAGTAAACCCATTAGTCTACATGCATTTGTTAAAACCCCCTAGCTTGTAAAATATATAAAATTTCATAATATTAGCTTAACTGAAACTGTTATTGATTGGACACTACAACTGGACTGTTGGGTTGATACAATTGGACTATCAAATTAGGTTGATATTTTGTTTGGCCTGGTGGTAAAAAATTGCCAAGTCAAATTTAGAGCTAGAACTCGGCACCCATATAGACTTCCCATCGTTTTATCGTTAAAACCTGGAACGATTCATTACTTATCATTATTTAATTAGTTCTAATATTATTATTTTTTCACTCATTCTAGAAAACTGTGTGTTGTATGTAGAAATATTTGAAGAAATATGACGGCAGCGAGGGGCGTTGATGCAAACGATATTTTTCACGGCAATAATTTTATATAAAAGATTGATTATGCTTCGAAGAAGTGTTCGTGTGCCTTTTAGAAAAGTTATTTGAATAAGGAGAAAAAATGCAAAATGAGAAAATTAGGGCACTTTAATAATAAAGTTTTTTTACAAAAACAAATAAAAAATGCAGTTTATGCTTTTTTCCGAGTGTAGATCCTTAGTGATAAAACACTCCGACCTCCAATTTTATTATTTTTCTTTAGTCGTTTAACATTATCATATTTCTGATACATTGGAATTCCAAGCTGTACTAAATAGTTCAAGTACCAAATTAACCAGTGTACTTACTAGTTTACAAATTTTAAAAGTTTATTCTCAAAAACCAAAGTTGTAAAAAAATTAAAAAATACGAGACCAGTACGAAGAAATGAAACTAAATATCAAGTGAACATCTAGCACAACCAGTCGTTTACACACACTTTTTCATTCAGTCATCTTTGCCGTGACTGGCCTCTCTTCTCTCCTCCTCTCATCCTCTGACTGATATATTATAATAACTAAAAAACAATAAAAATCCTAAACAAACCCTACCAAACTAAATTACTGACATACTAATCAATCCATACAACAATTTATACCCCAAGCTACAAAGGCGCATATATTTAATCTCTCCTCACATTATTCACTGTCTAAACTCGCCTCAGCCGTACGTTACGTATTTTTCCCGTGTACGGAACACACATTGTTCATCATCATTAACCACCCTTTACCCAAAATGGCTTATGTTTTTGCGGTAATCTCCTTTTTATATCGCTGACCCTATCAAGAAGTGGGTTTGGGGGAACCATTAATCGTTATATTGCTAGCGTTATTACTTAAGACTTCATTAGGCTGTGGTGGTCGTGTATGGGAATTGTATGTTATATTTTTATTGATGATGAAAGGCCATTTTCGTTTTATTATTATTATTATTATTATTATTCACATTAGGTTAAAATCCAACAGGGAAGAAATTCATTATTCCGATTAATATATAAGTTTAATTTCACCTCGATTGCCAAGTTCCGCCATTTAATTCATATACTATATTTAAGTCAAGAACACTTCCTGTCTTCCGTAAATTACGAAAAGAATAATTTTCTAGAGAAATATAACATAGAACTAAAATATAAATTTACTAAAGGAAAAATTATTATTCTGCATAGTCTATTAAGGAGAGTACTTTTTGTAGCTCGAGAAAGTTGCCATAAATAACCGTCAGCATTAACCTACTGTGATGTATTCGTATACTTGGAAAATGCAGGAAAATACATAGCATAAGATAGAAGATATTTTTAATATTTTTTAAAATATTAAACCACGTGAAGGATAGAGAAATATTTTTAAAAGACGTAGCGAAGCGAACGGAGGTTCGAGGGCATGAGCACCTCTCCCCTAGCTTAATATACGAAGAAAAAATCATCATCTCTCATCGTGAGGAATCACGAATTTCCCATATCTCTGTTTAGAAGGACGAAGTGTTTTGAATCTAAGTTCTTACTGCTTTTTTATTTTATACAGGATAATTACATTTCTAAGGAAATATCGAAGTACCTATAACAAAGACAAGGGTTTTGTCTAATACGGTTAACTATTTAAATAAAGTAATTTAGCATTTGGATTATAAAGCAGTAGTCAATTGTGAGATAATGGTAGCAATTTGAATATATTTAAGTTTGGTAACGTAGTTTTAGTGTTTGTGCTGAGTGTGTGTCTAAGGAAATCGTTCATTGCCTTTAAAACTTATTTTACGTTTATGAAAATAAATATTCTCTCGGGCACACATACTTTTTTCTACTGTATGGTTGGAAAAACCAGCATAGCTGGAAAGACAATCAGAACCTAATGTCAAGATACTCCGTTCTCCATTTTCTATCCGAATTTGACACTGCTTAGTACATATAAGGTTGAGTTGCTTTACAATGGAAAACTTACATTGAAAATATAAGATATTTTATTGAAAATATAAAATTAAAATTAGACTTTATCATTGTATCTGTAATTTTATATCTTCTTTAACACTATTTACTAAGCTCTTTAATTTCTTTCGCCCTCTAATAATTGGATACCAATAGCCGAGGTGACCTTAGCCTTTCTAAATGTCCTTAACAAATCATTCAGGTTCAAATTAAATTTCTTGGCAAACCACATAATTATAGCGAGTACGAAATAACTTTAAACGTAATTGGTACATTTAGTAACCATTTGCAATATTACTTGTACTTTTGGACCTAAAGTTTGTAAGACAACTGTCAGTGTGAGGGTATTTTACAGAAAATAAAATAATAATACCCACATAATTATTTATAAAAGAGGAAGGGAACGGCTATAAAAAGTGACGTTTTTGAAGGATTGAGTCAGTACGTCGTTATTCTGCCTGTCGTAAGGTGTAAAATTGTGACAGTGTTCAAGTATTTAAAATCAGTGTCATTGTTGGAACTATGTGTGTTAAAACGTGTATAAGTGTAAAGTGTTATATAGAAACAGTGTTAGAAGTGTGTATATGTAAAAGAGGAACAGTAAATTATGGTTATTTAAGTATTTTCTTATACTTACCACCTGACATTTCTACAAGTTATAATAATTTAAGACTAAACTATTACTTTTAAAGACGTTATTTACGCTCTACAAGCTCTATGTTTTTACTGATATTGGTCTCAAGTAATTTGTTTCAAATCTAGGATGGCTAGGATCCTCATGCTTATTAAATTAGAAGTCTTAGAAACTACCATTAAATCGTCTTTAAAGAATGGTAATATTTTTTAAGTTCAGCAGTATCCTGCATGTAGCAGGGTCGACAGGAAATCCTAATGATGAGACACTTTTTTTAGACACATTGCGTGTTGAGTGATGGAACTTAACGCCGCCTTTTTTCCTCTTTCTAGAGGGAGCAATGAAAACAATTCATCCTGTCGAGAGAGAATCGAACTCACAAATATATTACGCTTATGTAATTTTGAAAAAATAAACAAACAGATTTCAAAACGTTATCGCAAATAACGAAACAACCACTAACGAAAATTGAAAACGAAATGGGTACACATAATATTTCGTCATTATTTACAACGGGTATGTATGTATTGAGAATTGCAAATAGAAACGTGCAAGTTCGCGCAATCCACCGCCAACTCCAAGACAAGCTATCAAAATTCAGTTTACACGACGCCACCGAAAGTCTGGAACTAACGAAATTTTAGAACTGAAACTACTTATAAAGACGTTCGTGCAACCTTTACTTTGCAAATATATGTTGATTTTTTTTTTAAACCTTTATTTCCAGCGGCTGTTTTTTATTATTTCAGTTTGTTGCTAACCTTCAAATTTTTCTTTATAAATTTGTTGTTTTAATTTATATATTTATAGAATTCACAAACTACTTATATATTTTTATTTTAATATTTTGTTAGCAAATCCAACTTATACTGAAGCAATAAAAATACGTGATTTCCATATAACTTTATTGCTTTTAATAATCGATCTATAAAGTTTTGTGAATACAGCCAGAACAAAATAGGTGTAATCTGCGTTTTAAAATAATCTGAAAAGAAATATGTAGCTATAGTGTATTCATTCCCATATAGATATTTACGAAGAACTAACATAATTTATATATAATAGTAAGTATATAATTATTTATTCAATATTTCAAGGATTTAAAACATACACAGAGCGGAAGAATAAAAAATAAAAAAATATGTTTCTATGATCTCCTTAAGAAACGGAATAATTAATTGATATTCAAATATTATACATATTTTTTTCTTAGGTTAGGCCACTTTTACTGTTATAGGCTAATATTATGAGGTCTTTGATCGTCTGGCAACCGATGAGTTTTGATTAGACTATCGAATATAGCTTCAGTAAAACGTTTATAGACTGGCGTTTATTGAGTTCTTATATAGAAATGGCAAATCTTTTGTGCATGCCATATGAGAGAAGTGAACGTCTTTTTACTATCTTCGATGCAATTGAACTTTCAAGTTCAATTTGTTTAGATAAATGTAAAAAAGAAAAAATATCTCTATTATTAGGATTCCTTACTTGAAAAGAAAAATACGGAAGGCTTTTAGAATTCGGCAAGAAGAGAAAAAATGCACTAGGTACAAACAAAGCGAAAAAATTTAAAAATGTAATTTGTCGATTCATATATTATGTAATTTGTCGATTCATATATTATGTATTTTGTTCAAGTACACTGTGTACTGTTGTTGAGCTATTTTTATCTCATGAATAATTATTAGTACGCCAAGAGAAAACTTTAATTAAAAGTTGCCGGTAATACAAGGAGAAGCGGAATATTCAATATATATCGTATAATTATTCATTGAAATTTACTTTTCAACCAATTTTTAAATTTTAATGATGGATGCTTGTTAAAAATGACTTGGTTATTTTCAAAAATTGTTGATCTTTTTATTTTTTCAAAATATATATATATTTTTACAGTTTTTATTATTATTGCTTATTGAATGTTAATATTTTATTATTTTTCACATTTAGCTTTTGATATTTGTAACTTTATTGGGCAACAAAGGAAGAATTCAAATATTTTTATTTACAAGAAATAAAATTAAATTAAAATAATATATTATACACAAAAATTGATATACAGCGAAGTTGTAAGTAACTAAGTAGTGTTAAATTGCAAGTGCTCTCGAAAACTTTCACAAACTTTTCAAGATTCTGGTGGTTTGCCAGACGGTGACCGTAACTTATAGAGTTAGCATCATTTGAGTTTGAGTCTTATGTTTTTTTAGCTTCACGCTGTATCCCGCATATAGCAGAGTAGGCAGAGAGATCCTGGGAACCTAGTGTAAAGGCACTCCGTTCCCTACTTTCCGCCAAATTCTTGAAACGTTGTGTTGAGTATCGTTAATCAACGTCAAGCTTTGCCTCGTTATCAAAGCGAGATTATATTAAATATTTAATTTCCTCGAGTGGGATGCGAACCTACAACCGTCGCGTTTACAATCACAGCCTCGTACCCCACGTGATGAGAGCTTCGAATACTTTCGAGTTTTTATTTAATTAAAAACAAAGAGGATGACGACGTTACATTTTATTAATAACTAGCGACCTGCTCGCGGCTTCGCCCGCCTTAACTACTGAATTATTCATATAATGTATGTTTGCAAAGCACTTAAGATAATGTGAAAATTAATTAAACCCTAATGCAACCCGCATTTTCGTAATTCCAATAAGGATTTTCCAATTGTTTTAAAATAAACACAAATAAATAACACAATCTAAATCTTCTTCGCTGAGGCAGGTGGGTTTTTTTTGAGCTTGTGGTTAATGCTGTTAAAACAGCGACACCGGTTGGGTAGGCCTGCCTGTGAGGAAAATTAAATAGAATGCTTCGGCCGGGAATCGAACCCGGGCCGCCCGCGTGGCACTCGAGCATTTTACCACTGAACCACCGATGACTGCTCATGACGCGCTTGTATAAGCAAAACGTCGCGGGGCGCGTTTCGCAGCAAGGATTTTTTGATATTGTAACAACTTCTAAAGTACTTATTAAAATGAAAAACAGAAAAGACAGTTTTGATCTACATTAAATGGCCAACGTAACTAATATACTTATTTATATGCTGAGAGTAAGGGATAAGTGAAACTTGACTCGATACAGCTGATGTGTGAACGGCGTGATGTGTCAATAATTAAATGCGTTTTTCTCTAAAACTATTCGCAATTTCGAAATAGTTTAAAAGCAAATTTTATCTTCGTTTAACGTAGAAATTTAATAAAGTATTTTAAAGGATAAGGATTAATACCATTATGGAGAAATATCCCTCACAATAAAAATATATATTGAAATTACTATTTTTAGACAGAAATATGATCACTACACGTTATTCTTAAAAGATACGAATATGCCATCACGGACTTTTTTGTAGATCTTATTAAGAGGAACAATACTCCAGTACATTTTTTTCATGTAGTATTTACCATTAAAGCAGCGCATGCGCCAAAGTGTCTCAGCGGGTAGGACTTTATACACATTTCTCGGGATCGTATTTATGTCATCGTATTTATGTTAATTCACATAAGAATGTACAAATAATAAATTATATATAAACCTTCCCTTAGAAATACTCGACCTAATGGTGAAAACCGCATACAAATCCGTTGGGTGGTTTAGAAGAAGAAGAGTTAGAAAGTTCAGACAGACACAAAAAGCGACTTTGTTTTATAAGATATAGGATAGGATAGGATAGGATAGGATGTGCATTGCCTCAAGCGAGGATCGAATCGACAACCATCTTTACTGTCATGCGATATCAAACGGTGCCAGTATGTTCAAAAATATATTTGTGTATAATATATAAGTACCTATCTAGAGTATTTTAATTACCTTTACGGGAAATCGATAATTACTATCTTTATTAATTGCTTCGTAATTTCAGAAAAGCTATTCATTTTGCTGAAACTTTTATAGCACATTAACTTTTAAAACGTTTAACAGATTTTTAATGGAAAATTATTATAAGTGAAGTAAATAACTTTGAAATGTAAATTTTATAACATGTGCAATTATACAAAAATCTAAAATATTTTAAATCAATTGCAAATTAGCAAAAAACCATGAAAATGTTTGAATAAAATGTTATTGAAAATGCAAAATATGATATTTATATTAAGATTACCTACCCCTGAATTTTTGACTGTAAGAGATACAGATTCAAATTCAGATGCGTTCAAATTTTTATACGTTATCTAAAAACTAGTAAAAAATCTACTATAAAGGTTATTCATTTAGAGATTTATTTTGTTATAGTTTTAGTTGGTATAAAATATAATTAAAACTTCACTAGGAGAATATTTTTTTCTATAAATTAATTTTTAACAAAAAACATACCGACTTCAAGTAATAAACTAAAAAGTATAAAATAAATTTACTTAACATAAAGCAATAGTACTTTGATTTTGTTAAAATAAAATTAAAGAAAGATTTTAAAATTTTGAAGTCGGTGTCAAGTTAATGCTATAACAATGCTTTTTATATTACAGCTATCATAGTCCAACATGGTGCTGGTTATTATCTACTTAATTCTGATAAGCAGTTCTACAGCAAAGAAAAGTAACAACTTCCCATATCCTATTATAGTTACAAGTATAATAACACTAATAACCAGGAAAAATATTAGAAACGTTGAAATTGCAGACAATGTGAGAATAGCGAGGGACGAAAATAAAACGCATTCTCGTTACAGTAAATTTAACTTAATACTCTTAGAAAAGAAAATAAATGTAGAGCAAAAAGTAAAATTCTGACTTTGTTAGTAGTAAAACTTTATGTATATAATATGTACAATTTATTTTATATATTTAAAACATAACACTTTTTATAAGATTTAAACAGAAAGATAGACAGACAGATTAAAATATTAAAACTGATTGTTTGTGTTTAAGTATCGTGTAAGTTCAGCCACTTGAAAAAATAAAATAATAAATAATAATTTTTTTTTATTCGATTCTTACTCGGGTGGATATTTGAATTATTTTCATCACTGTAAGTAGACAAAGGACGGTGTTGAGTTTCGCCATACAAAAAACAATATCTGAAAAATTGAGGAAGAAAGGGTCTATATCTTTCCTTTAGAGGTTCCCTCTGGCTACCATACCTCAATATATTTAATTATAAACTTTTGTCCAACTAGCTTTGTTATCCGTGTGTGGGTTGAAACCTCTAATTGAATTTTAAACTAGTTACCCGCAACCAATTGAGTAGACAGATTGATTTTGGACGATAATGCGAAGTGATGCCTTTTAAGGTACAATACATACATATATATTATTAGTAAATAAATCTATATTGTGAAAAATGTATGTAACGTAAAATTTCATACTTTAAACAGTGCATTTTTTTTTGTTAAGTAATTAAGTCATAATTCACTGTAAAAATTTTTGCTTTTATTTTAATTCAGGCTTGTTTAAGAATTCCGAGCTGCTTTACGAAACCAAGTGTCTACCACATTTGGTATAACAAAATACAGGAAAAAAATTGTGATATTTTATTTATCAAAATTTATACAGGCAGGACACTAAGATAGTACCTGTAGTTAAGACATTCTGTTCTCCAATATTTGTGCATATTTTAGCGGAACCAGCCCCATGCTCGAACTTGCCAACAAACACTCATTGATTTTATAGTTAAATAGTTTCTCAGTACGCCACGGCCACTGGCGGAACACAACGCCGCGCTTAGTCTTCTTACCAGAGTGAAGAAATGACAATATATAATCTTTCCGAATCATAATCAAACCCACAAACCGTGGTGCACCACTCAACTACAAATATAACTTAAATAAACGAAATATACGTGATGATTGAAAGAATGATGAAAAAAAAAACATTTTCATTTAATTAATTCGCCAATTAGTACTTTCATTCAATTTAACGTTTCAGAACTCAAATGAACATTTCCAGATTTTCTTTGACTTTTTCGCCAAAAGGAATAATATCTTCTTATTACGGCTATTAAACGCACACCAGTACTTTCATTTAGTACTGCAAAGAGAATATAAACGTTAAGGGTGATTACTATATAGATATTTGCTATACTACGCTACATTTTTATCATTTGCTTACTTGGAAAGTTCTTGGATAAAATAAAATGAACACTTTTGGATATATAGACACATTTTCTTTATTTCCGCATTTTATAGCAATGATATAAAAAACTCAAAAGACTCCCAAAAAGAATAATTTCTGAAAAGCTTTGGACCACATCATCATGTAATATTATAGTTATATAAATATAATAAACTAGCGGCCCGCTCGCGGTTACACCCGCGTGAACTATGTTATTATTAATTTCTGTCTCCATGACTACGTCCTAGTGACGTCTATGCAAAATTTGAGACTCGTAGCATTTGTAGTAACGAAGTTTCATACAAACTTTCGACCCCAAAAACAACCCCTTAGAAGTCGAATATTGCAAATTCCCGTCTTAGCGAGCACCTACGTCCTATAAGTAACTCCTATGCAAAATTTGAGATTCCTAGCACATGTAGTTTCTGAGATTTCGTGATGAGTGAGTGACCTTTCGATTTTATATATATAGATAAGATAAATACGATATTTCTATTTATTTACAAGGCTGACAAATCCTAGAATTAAGACACTTCTTTCCTCTCTCACCCCGTAATTTTTGAGACATTGTGTGTTGAGTAACAGAACTCGGCACCGCTCCTTGCCTTGATACCAGAGTGAGGAAATGAAAATAGATCCTTCCTTCGATCAGGAATCTAACCGTAATATAAGGATCAGAGGCTATGCTCCTGCACCACGAAGTTCTCAATATAATAAAATCTTTATTAATATCAATATAAAAAGAAAAAAGATTACAATAATATAATTGTGTGTGTGTTTATTTTAAAAGAAACAGCTACTGCAATAACTGTTCATTCCAATCCAACTATACATATTCTCACGTTTATTGTTCAGTTTCCACGAGTATTTACGTATGCCCGTAAAGGTACTAAGTGCCGCCGGATCTCGCCAAGAAAAAGCACGTCTCTACACCGGAAGATTAAACCTTCGTGCTCCAGGATTTTATATAAAGGAAACGTATTTCAGAATACGTGAGTGTGAATTTGGATTTGTTTTAATAGGATTATTATATTATGAAAGCGGAGAGCGGAGTGTTCTAATACTATATTCTCACAACATACAATGGCACTATTAGAGTAAATAATGATTGGGGCATGTATCGATATAATAGAACAATATTTTTTAATTTTTTTGTTTGTCTGTCGGTTTGTCTGTGCGCTTGTATAATTTGACATCTTCTACATAATTATATGTACTAGATATACCTACTTAGATGAAAAAGATAATAATTTACATATAGGTATATATAAGATCTACAAAATAAACTTACGTTACTTACATAAATGTACACAAAATACTCGTTTATAATATAAAAGTTAAAATCAGGTTAGGCATATTACGTTCCAGTTTTCTATGCTATAAGCAAACTGAAGTGCATTTAAAGCTATTATTGTTAGAAACTAAACAACAAAGTTTTACATAATAAACATCCCCATCTGTTCCTATACATACATCCCTAGAGCTTTAGGTAGTGTCCGCATAAAAAATATGTATAATAAATAATAAATAATAAAAATGTGTATTTTGAAGGTTTTTTTTATCTTCACGCTTGACCCCGCAAATAGCAAGACAGATTAAGTGTTGAGGCACTCTATTCCTTGCTTCCTGCTAAATTTGAATTATTTTGTGTTTGATGGAGAAACTCAAAAACAAACTTTCTGTAACGAAGCGTGGAAATGTTGAATTCCCTCGTATGGATAGCCAAAGTACAAAATAAAAACAGTTCCCTTGTCAAAAACAGAATTACTTAGGAGAAAACGAAAAGAAAAATTCTTTAATAAATACCTTCATCCATCTTCTTTTCCTAAATAACGTTTGTTTCATCTATTGTATTAGAGTTTTATAAAGAGTTACAACAAACACTATGGGAATTTCCAAATGTACAAATAAGAATATGAATTTAGAAGAGAAAACATTAAATTAAATTAAAAGAAAACATAAATTATATTACTACCTGCTTTTAATATAAAAACAACTGGCCACCTGTGAATGATTATTTTTCTTTCTAGAAATGTGATTTTTGGTATGATCGACGACATTATATTGTTGAAAGAAGTAATGTGAAGTGATAATTATGTAAATGGATATAAATAATTAATGTAATAAAGTGATAGTATTTCTCATGAACATTAAGAATTATACTGAAAATTTCCTGACTACAGCGACTGCAATAGTAAGTTTAAATTCTTCTTCTCTCTTTCTTCCCTCTATTTAGTTGTTAACCTTATATGCGAAATACACTGTAAAGTAAATAAAATATTATTCATATTTCACTATAAATTAAAAATTATAAAAAATTAGAAAAACAAATTAAACATACACTAAGTATAAAAGTTACGTGAGCTCTAGTAGTTAAGCACTTTTAATGGAGGAAGTGAGTTCATAAAAATATCAATTATACAACTTATAAACTAAGTTGAGCGGAGTTCCCCCGCGTTATTTAAAATGATTTATTTTGCTGCTTCTTCCTTTGTAAGAGTCTTTTATTACGATTTTATTGTGTAATTTTGTCTTTGTTAAAATTTTTAAATTTGTATAGTTTTTTATTTGAGGCATTGCGTGTTGTGTGGCAGATCTTAACGCCGCGCTTTGCCTCGCCACTAGAGCGAAGGAAATGGAAATATAAACGTAAATAAAAAATTCACTTTCTCGAGTGGGACTCGAACCCACAATCGTCGCGTTACAGTCACACCACGACGGAATCTCCAATGTAATATAATTAAACATAAAGTAGATAGTAATGAAAGGCAATCTTGCCAATGTTTTAAAGTAAACTTCGTGTCACGGTAAATCCTGGGCCGTCGCAATGCGGGGATCCGCCATCTTACACAATTCACTCGAATTAACACTGTTTTAGCCTGTATTTTGTATTCTGGACATCTGCGTGATGAATTTAAGTAAACACTTGTTATCCTAAATTTTATCTTTTTAAGTGAAGTATAAGTGTGAATGTAGGGTCGTTGTTTTGCTTTTGTAAATTTCATATACTTGCGTAGGTCGTTTTAAAATCTTTAGGTAATCAAAGTATGTACATATCCTATCCTACTAATGTAAAAGTTTGTGAATATGGATGTTTGTTCAGCTTTCACGCAAAAACGGGAATTTTGATGAAACTTTACTAGTGTAAAGTAGTAGTAGTTACTAGTGTAAAGTATAGTAGTCTATAGCTTATATATCAGAAAAGTGGGTCAATAGTATTATGTACATTTAGCTGTGTATCTTATTTAAAAATTGCTCAAAAGATTTTCTATATGTTTATAATATTTAGTATACGCTACGTATTTTACATAAAAAGAACATTCAATAACTCGATGACGTCTTCTTTCGCCAAGTATTAGTATTCTATAATAAATTAAAAACCCTAACAGTGGTGAAGTGACTAAAATATATCTAAAATAAAATTAGTTACGAATAAACAAAAAATTGTAATTGTTACACTATTTTTTAAAGTAACTTTCATTCTTCAAATCCATTCACTAAGGTTAAAATATCGATATAGTTTATATTTGAACCCTTATTTTCTAAGCACACGAGGTAAAGTGAACTAACAAAGGTTTGGACCGTATTGTAAATTCTAATTAAAAAGTTTCATGGCCAATTAGAGGGTTAAATTCGGCCCTACCCTAGAGTTTTAGGTGAGCTTGTAATCTCATTCAAATACAAAATCCAAGGATTTAATAGTGAAAATCTTAATTTATTTAGCTATCCGCTTTACGCTACATCCCGTACATAGTACGGTAGGCAGAGGGAACCTGGGAACCTAGTGTTAAGACTTTTCTATTAAGACGCTTTCGTTTTTATTAAGTACAATTTAGCCATCAATTTATATGATATGGTGTTGTTGTATTAAATAAGTATATTTAGCAACCTCATTTGGTTTGCAATATACATTAAAACAGTTTTCATTTTGTAAATATTTATGAGGAACCCTTTTAACCGCAGGTAGAAATTCGATTTCCGCTACGGGTTAGTCAAACATTCAATATTTAAAATATTATACAGCTTCCGTTGGTACTGACATAGTAATGCTAGTAGATGTTAAAAGTTGCTGTAACATTATTTAATATGTATTTATTGACATTATAATTTTATCTGCAATTTTAGTTTTTTACATTTTACGTAGAGGTCGCTGACGTGGCGTAGCGGCACACTGTTAGACATTACATGTAGAGGTGGTGGGTTCTCACTGGGGCGACTGAATTTTCTCGGTTTTGTTAGACAATGCGCGGTGTTGAGTTCCGCCATACAACGCGCAATGTTTTCGTAAACAGAACCTTGATTTATCATCTGAAAGATGTACGAAAAAGAAAATGTAGTGGCAGTAGTAGAGGTAAATAATAATAAAAAAACCAAAAAATGTCACGATAAGATAAATAAAAACAATGTGTTTGTTGTTATCTTTTTTATTTCTTCTGTTATCCTTATAGTATTGTATGGAACATACAATGGTTTTCTAACAGCGGATGAGAATGAGATGTTTAAATAATGCTGGATTATAAGATTATTATCTAATTTTTTTTCAATGGAAACCAAACTTTAATGGGCTATTTGAGTGCTCTCGTATGACGATAAAAGCGAGCGAAGTTGTAAGGTCACGTAAAGTTAAGTAATTTTCATTATCTCGTCTTAATTTGTAAAGCCAGAGTACTACGATAAAAATAATGTTGAAGGGGTTCCTATAATTCAAATTTATGATGGAAATTACAAATTACTTTATTTCATTTCGTTATACTAAATTTTTTTGTGGATTTTTTTTATATAATGACAACATGGTGAAGGTTACAGATTAATAATTATAAGATTAGAAACTAAGCCGAGGCCGAGTCACGCAATGCCTCAAGAATTCGGTAGAAAGTAACGAACGGAAGTGTATTACTGGGAACGGAGTGTCTTAACTCTGTGTTCTAAGATTCATCTTCTTCTTAAATATTAATTCTTATTTTTATTTTATCAATGTTGTAAAATTCCCTATAAAGTTAAAAATATTTTATAAATTATACTTTGAAGCCGGATTAATCGCATATATTTAGTACTAGCGACCCCCTTGCGGCTTCGCCCGCTTTTACTACTGGATTATTCATATAATGTATGTTTGCAAAGCACTTAAGATAATGTGAAAATTAATTAAACCC
>JAKRZM010000999.1:2583235-2627580 GCA_036379175.1 Heliconius cydno galanthus
AGTTATGCACTCACCCAAACCCTCAGTATTAGGTTAAGCGAGATTATTCCGCTGGCTCAGCGAGACCACCGGAATATTCCCATTATTGTTATAAGCACTTTTATTGTTTCGTAAAATTCATGTTAAATGTCGCAATACATTATAACTTTTGTAATACAAATACTTTTAACTTTAAGAATTAATATTGTTGTGATCTCCAAATCGATCAGACGTATTAAATAGTTTTAATTTAAATTAGTATTTTATTTTTAAAAAAGTAAATTCTCAATTAGAAAGTTTCAGTAGATCCAGAGATCTTAGCGTTCAAACAAACAAACAAACAAACAAACAAACTCTTCCGCTTTATTATATTAGTATAGATAGATATGTATAGCAGGTAAGGTAGGGTAAACCGAATTTTAGCACATTACGTTACCCACTTACCGCCTAGTTTTCGAAATATTGCTTATTAATTGAACTAGACGTCGCACTTTGTCTTGCTTCCCGAATACGAATCCAACTCACGACCATCGTGGTTAGTAATTTTAAACCACATTCTAGCAAACGAAGCTTTCTTCTTTCGCAAAAAAAAATATAAAGCTGAAAAAAACCGCTAATATTTATACTACAAACTTTAACGAATTAAAATCCGAAAACGCTGTTCAATTTTAAGCTGAAAGAGGTAAAAGCTAGATGAAAATGATTAAAGTTAATAAAGCCCAAGATTGGAGTTCCTTTGCCGTGTCTAAGAAATAGTAAATTCACAAGTCCACCTTGATGAAGTCTGAATGGATTTAATCGATGTAGCTTCTGCAGTCTTTGGAACTGTACTGACTGACTGTTCTTTATGACATTTTACGTAAAATACAGATTTTATTTTGTTTTTCTTATTAATTAGATGAAGTTCGGTGGTGAGTTTCGCCAGATCAGCTAATACAGATTGAAGAACGACGAAATAAACGTTGATTCTTTCATGTTTGGCACAGTAGATTAAGAGCAAAATTTTTTTTACAGTTTTACGCTTCAAGTGTAGGCAAGAATAGAAGAGAACACAGATTTTCTTCTTTCTATTTCAACTATATAATTATTTAATTCATTAAATATCAGTTTATTTTTATATATGCTGATATTTCATATATAAATATCTTCTCTTTATTTTTTTTACCTATGACGTAAAAGATAAAAAAATATGTTATATTTAGAAAACCGATAATATTTCATCTAAAACAACGCTGTAGGGTAAAAGTAAATTACCCAGCGATTTATCAGCATTTTTCGACTTTTGGTAAGGAAAGTTGACGAGGTCATATTCGTCAAACCAAATCGTTGTGATTAGGGGTGGATTTTTATAATGGTAATTGTAGTAGCTACTGTTACCTTTCCGCTCTTTTGGTATGGTATGCTTAGCCTATGCCTATGGTAGCTTCTTGTACGACTGACATGACTGACATATCAATGTAACTTGATGATTCAATATTGTTTGTAATTGCCTAATTGAATAATAAGGCTATTCAATTAGTATTCGGCGGAAAGTGTCTCAAACTAGGTTCACAGGTTTCCTCTGAATAATTATAGAGCGTGAACCCAAAAAAATTTTTTTAATAATACTTAACAAAATTGAAACCAGACATTCGAAACTAACTAGAACAATAGAAATCACAAATCAGAAAAGCTCCACAAAAGTTAACCAAGGCCAGAAAGACCAAGGTATCAAGCCTTAACCAACTATCAAACAAGAAGCGTTACAGCTTTGAGACATCCCTCAGTAGATATACTGTACGAGTATAAACGTGTCGACGGTATAACCTCAAAGCACGTATTTTACTTCTCAACTATACCAGCAACCAGCAGATGCAGCTCAAACACGCCCCGGCCAACGCTCGTCGTGGTACTGAATATTCATCTCGCTAACAAGAATAACCAAAAGTTTAATCATATTGAAACTGCGAAATTTGCACCTTATATTATTATTATATCTTACATTCGATGATAGATATTTTAGATTGTATGTTGTTTTAACTTTATTCCTATATATTATGTTAAGTAAATCTATTTTTTTATTATTTTCACGTTGAGGCCATCGTGGCGCAGCAGAACAGCGACGGACTGTAAGCACAAGGTGTTTAGCGTCGATTCCTATTCGAGGGAATTATTTCAATTTTCTTGCTCTGGTAACAAAACAACACGCGTCGTCAGAGTCAGACTCGAAAATCGAGCGGTGTGTGACAATGAAGTGTCTAAACACTGTGTTCTCTCTGTCTACCCTGCTGCTGCTGTGGAAATTCAACGTTAACTAGCTTTGTAATGTGAACTTAGTAGAGAGACCCTCAGTTCTCAACTTTTGCCTCATTTCAGGGACCTGGCGTGTCGGATAAAATAAACTAACACCACACTTTGTCAAACGATATCGGGAAAGTAAGTATATTTTTTTTTTCTTTCTTTTCCGTTTGTTTTTGGTAGATACTTACAATTTTCATCTAGAAGATAAAAAAATACCTTGGAATTATTTTTTTATTATAAACACTTACAAGTAAGGATACTTACGGACTAAGTAAGAGAGATTTAGATACACGCTACTATATGGACCGTTTATTTTGAAAGTGGTGTAAGTCCATTTTCTTTTGTTTCGAGAAAATTAAAGGTTAGTATGTCGATGATTATGCAATTTCATATACCGACCGATTTTCAGTTGTTCAAAAAATTGTTTTTTTTTGAGAAATTAAACACGGACTAGTTATATATAAAAACATTACATTAAATTAAACATGAATTACGTGATATCTCATTTTTCTCAAAAATGGACTTACACCACTTTCAAAATAAACGGTCCATATAATGGAACTTAATACCAAGCATTATCCCCGGATTAAAATCTAATCCGGGAAATACTATCTGCATGTTTAATACAAACATTTCAACATAACATCATAATATTCAAAACAAGATCTCTCCAATTCCGTCTCTCTTACTCTTATCGTAAATACCATGAAAAGAATGCAGCAGCATGGTAGATCCCGTAAATAGCAGGGTAAGCGGAGGGAGAATAGTGGTAAGACACTCCGTTCCGCTTAGCGCTACGCTTTGTCTGTCACAGTCAAAACTAAAAATCTATTATATAATCGTTTTTCTGAATAAAGATTGAACCCACTATCGCAATACAGACAGACGGTATCCCCATATACCGCGACAGATCCTATTATACATTAATTTATGGTTATTATCAATTTTGATATACAGGCACCAGTAAACACGAGATGTCAACGTTAATAGAGTAATTTAGTATGCATAATTATACTACTGTTATAATATTAATACGAGTATTGCTCTTGAGTGCTGTTGAATCGATAGCTATGGAGCTTTGAATGAAATGTATAATATACTGATGATGTCATGGAAGCCATGTCATTAGCGTGGTGGTTATACGTTCAAGTCCCGTTTCATGAAAATTTCTATAGATATCTAAGTAATATAAAAAATATTTCTCTATTTTGGAACTCTATTTTCTTAAGGAACGGAATTGACCCAAAGGTCGGCACATCCAAAATCAAATTGTGTAGATAGGTTATTTGTATAGACTGAGATATAAATATTGAAAAATTTACATAAGGGAGTAAAACAGAAGATCCAAAGGTCAATCTAAAAACTACATTTCGGATAAATGTAGTTTTTTTTTTCAAGAAGACACAAATAATCATAAAATAATTTATTACTCAAAAAAAATAGAATAATAAATATTTCTTGGAGAATATTTAGTTATTTTTTAACACGACAAATTATCACTTGTGAAAAAAAACCACGCTGGCAAAAAGAACAAGAGCAAAGAAAAATAACGTCAATATTAATTGGACAGTCTCTAGAAGTCATCGAATTCCTTGTTCTCGAGCAGATCACCAGCACAGCTTGCATTCCAATAACAGGCGCTTCGCTGTCAATTAATTAATATTATTTATTTATTGAAAATGCAGAGAGCGAGGCATTTTATTAAAATGTTATTTCCCAAGGACCTCTCGTGACGGCAGAATATAGAATAATTGCATCTTCTGTTATTAAAATATGAAACGCAATCGGGTTATGGCGACTTCAATTTCCGCTTTTACATAATAAATGAAATGTTAGCTGAACTTGTATACCCAGTTTGCAATATTACTAAGCTTATATACACATAGCACATATAAATCCTTGTTATATATACATATATATTAAGATTAGTGGGCCCACGCGGCTTCACCCGCTTGAGCTCTACGAATATTTATTTAATATTTATTTACGGTATTTAGGGGAAATTGATTTATTATTTTAGTACGATTATGTATACTCTTATAGATTTACTAAACCGTAATTTAAATCTTTTGGCATTTTATTTGATTTTGTTAAAAATAGTCGTATTGTGGTAGTCGTATTATTTCACATATATCTAGAGATAGGCAGTAGCTATGTACGGTTAAGAAGTAACCAGTATGTTCCTCTATCCAGTTCTTCAGTGTTAGTCTCATGAACCCGGATACTCCAGATCAGAAAGACAGACAGTCAAACAGCGATTTCTTATGAGAAATCATATTATAAAAATATAAAATTTAAAAATTTCAACGGCATGAAATCGAAACCTGTTTTCTTAAATACAGGCACAAAAGGTTCCCCCAGGGCAAACGCACGCCAAATCACGATAAGCAACAATACCTATTTTCTCACCATTTAACCAAAAAGGCCGTCTATCTTTCACAGATATTTATAGCGCCCTTTCCGAGTCTGATTTAGAACCTTCCTTTACTATCTTAATTCTTGCAATTCGTTTTTAACGCCTATTTTAGATTCTTTAATTGGGTAGAAATGTCTTTTCAAAATGAATGGTAGAGCTTTTTTTGTAATTTTTGCTGTCTTCTATTAATAAATTTGTATCTAATGTAATTGCTTCCGGCAGTTTTAGAATTAGCTTTATTTTTTTAACAGCATGGTCCTGGTCAAAAATCTAATTTGGTAGCTTCACGTTGTATCCTGTGCAGAGCAGGCAGAGGGAACCTGGGAACCTAGTGTCACACTCCATCCCCATTAAGAAACTTCCATTCCACACTTTCCGCCGATTGTTCTTTGGATGAAACTTCTGAAGATAGCCTTAGTTTTATCTGAATATTCTTAAAGGTCAAATAATTTAGAAATAAGAAACACATAAATTGTATTATTGTTTCTGCTCTCTACACTAAGTAACTAAATACATATTATAATAACACTAAATGCACATGAAAAAAAGAAGTATTATGAAAAATAATATTATCCTAAAAGCTTTATAAAAAAGGTATTGGGCTCGTCCGGGATTTGAACCCGGGACCTCTCGCACCCTAAGCGAAAATCATACCCCTAGACCAACGAGCCAGCTATTACATTGATTGAATATAAGTATAAATTTCGTACGAAACCCAGTACGTGTTAACTTTCACTTACACGTTTACTCAACATTATGAGTATATTATGTATATCATAGAGTCCGGTCAACGAGTCTTGGCTGCCTTGAAGTTTCGGGGTTAGTAGTTATATTTCTAGTACGTACCTCCTAAAAGAAAAACTATATAAATATATGTATAAATCACAATATGTTTATGTTTCAAGTAAAAACAGTATCTAAGATATTTCAAATTAATATTTAGACGTTCTGTCGTAGTGAACTCTAAAGTATACGACTTTAAAATGCATAAGATCAAATGCTGATTAAATTAGCCAACACTGAACAAATTTACTGAATATTCATAACTTTGCAAGACCGACTGTAAGTTTCATCGTTCGTAACATGTGTATTAACTGAAATGAAAATAATACTGAAATTTACACCTTTAAGTTAGAATATCAGCTTTGCTAAAATGACGTAGGTCTGGCAGCTCTGGGATCTTGGGCTAAATAGTAATAAAAGAGTTGTATAGTTGCCGAGAACCGCTTTTAACTCGATTAAATAAGAGAAAGTAAGTGAATTAATATTTTTATTTTGGACTTGCTCTGTAACTGGCTCGTTGGTCTAGGGGTATGATTTTCGCTTAGGGTGCGAGAGGTCCCGGGTTCAAATCCCGGACGAGCCCGATACTTTTTTTATATCATTTGTATGTATTTAAAAGTGTATTTTGAGTATCTAATCAAATATGACTTAAAATTTTATTAGTGAAATTATTTCTCTCGTTAGGCTACTTGTTAGGCATTTTTTTAGTATGAGTTTATGTTCGTGTTAGTGTAAGTGCAACAGATTGGGGGTATGATTCCGACTCGAGGAAATTGAACTTTTAATATCTTCATTTTCCTCGCTCTGGTAACTAGGCAAAACGAGACGTTGGAACTACGCTGTCCGCCATGACGGATTTTATTTTCGGTACCAATGATCGATAGTATCTGTCTGTGATCAATTCGTTCGATTCGATTTCCTCTAGTGGGATGAATTATTCTCATTTCCTTGCTCTGGTAAGACAACAATCTCTCGAAAATAAACTGAGTGTCTTAACACTAGGTTCGTTCTTCGTAACCTGCTAAAAAATAAACTAAAAGAAATATGTATATTAATTATACTTAGATATTTTACTTATTGTAACTTTCATTGAAATACTTCGATATTAATATAACTGATTACAATACTATATTAAACAACATCTTCGAGCAGACAAATAACTCTATATTATTGTCCAGAATATTTCAAAGCGCCTGATATTACGCTTTTACTATTTAACTTGGCGATGACATTGCTCGTTTATAATATTCGAACTTCTTTCCCTGAAACGGACCCAGTGGGCTGTCTTGAAGATATGACCTTCAAACCCACATCCCATATCTCAGCTATATACAGTAGTGATACAGCTCTTCGTCCTCCATGCTATACTTCGTGGATATAAGGAAATAGAATACAGAGAAAATAACACCGAATCTCGTCGGTCATAAATAGTTTGCGTCACATGCTACTTCTCAAAGGTTGATTTCTGATCATTTTATCGGTAGTTATCTATATAATAAAATTAATAAAATATGCAACATATTTCCTCTTCCCTTACGTATATGCAAAGCAAAAGTTAGTTTGTTTATACAAGATTACAGTGAAACAGAGGTTCTTATTAAATTACCTACATTGTAAGACAGATACGAGTTAAAATTCATTTATGAATTAGCATTTGATAAGGTTTTGCTACAAATAAGTTTTTCTATTATTTTGTTTTGTATTCTTACGAGAGTTCATAAAGCCAGAGTAAAATTATGTATCTAAAGTACTATAATATATAGGTTTGATTTATTGTATCTAGTTACTTACTGTTTTCATATATTTCGACAATAAATATTAATTTTCATTCCTTTTGCTTTTTGACAGACACAATCTATCATTATTACGCCTAGGTCGTATAGATGTTTCGGATATCTTTGAAAATAGGTGAGGATTTTTATATACAAATAAATGAACGTTAAGAATGTACAGTGATGGTAGAGTCAGTATTTCGTACCTTATGAAATAAAACTTACAGCTCTCTGTACACCTTTAATATTTTTCTAATTGAAAAAAACATGAGAGAGCTTGTTTTTTTAATATACTTTGATTAATTTGACTGTTCTGAATTATTACTATATTATCGCACACTTATTAATTAACATTACATTTTGGTAGAAAGTTCAAAGATTATTTATGTCTAAAAAGATCTAGGAAGGATGTGGTTGAATTTCAAAATTTAAGTGTAAATGTCAATAAAATAAAACATAAATTTATAAATGAAAATAAAGAAAAACATGTGTAATACTTGCAATAATCAATTTTATTTTTCAAAGGAAAAATGTTGACTTATTTTAATATTACAACAGCTTTAATACAAATAACTTAACACTAACTTACTAACTTAACTAAATAATATCACATATCATCAGCGACGTCGAACATAATCATAGTAATACACGTACATGACATTCATAATGTCCATACATTTGGCAAGGTGAATAAACCTATAAGTAAATTTAATAAAACTACATTAGAAAACTTTTACTACTGAAATTTTAAAAATAAATCCAAATCGATATATGAGAAAACATTTTTTATAATGGCCTTTCAAAACGATACAATTAAACTAATAGAAATTATAGTTATACAAAATAAATAAACAAAATATAAGTACTGTCCAATAAATAAATTAATAAAATGAGTTGGAATAAATACAAAAAAAAAATACTTAAAATATAAACTAACGATAAGTACAAATTCGTATTTTAATACTCACTACTGGAAAATGTAGTATTTTAAACTATAATAAATTTAGATAAACACATTATGTGCCTATAATTAATTTGAACAGCCATACGAACCATAGAACTACGAAAGATGATTTTAAAGTTGTGGAACCCGAAGTACTATTCACATACATAACTGGCCACCAGTGGTTAATTGAAATTATTTGATTATCATTGACAGGAGGCTTACTTGTTTGATGTTCTAACATGTTATCGGGCATGTAATCACCGCATCTTGGAAAATCATGGGGTATAGGCGCCATATCCTTATGGTCACCCACTTTGAAAACTAAAGCCATCCCGACCTCAACGTGGAACTCTATATGACAATGGAAAAGCCAGTATCCAGGATTATCTGCTTTGAACCTTATAACTGTATAGCCACCATCTGGAACAGTCACTGTATCTTTCAATGGAGCATTCTTCAGATTACGTTTCAGTAAGCCCATTTCATCGAATTTCTTCACTTCTTCTATAGTTGTATTAGTTGCTAGCCTTCTAAGACCGACTACTCTAAAATTATGGCCATGCAAGTGGAAAGGATGATTTGCATCAAATGTTACCCCTTCATCTACTATAATGACTTCAACAACTGAGTTCTTCTTTACTGATAAAACATGTGAGCATTCGCAATACCCGTCTTTGCAGCTTTCGTCGATACTGGAGGCGTTGCAGAACCCGTCGGGGGATGGACGTGTCAATAACAGCGGACTTGATGGCATTTTCATACTGATGTGGTTTAGTTGAGGTGTATATAGACGGTTGTCTGGATGTGGAACTGCAAGAAAAGAAATAAGTTTTAATTACTTATTGATTAAGATACATTTAAATAATTAAAATAACATTTTAATTTTAACTTTGTAATATATGTAGTTACTATTTGTACAGAAGATTTTAATTTTATTGAATTTCATAAATTTTTGATATTAAAATTTACATTTTTATATAGAACATAATAAAATTTCAATTTGAATGTCATTCTAAATAATAAAATTTATTGTCTTTTAAACAAAGTCATTCATTTTAAATCTAATTATGTTTTTAAAGTTCAAAGCCCCCGACAGTCTTCAATTGTCTGAAGGTAAAAAAATAATTGCATTAAAAATCAATCTCCAGTTAAGAAAAGATCAATCTCCAACTTTCATTATTTCTTTTCAATCTCAATTTTCTTTTTGGTAATATAATTTAAAAGGAAAATATTTTTTTCTTAGAAAATAAATTTAATATTAAAAATAATATTTTATGAATTCAATTAAGCAACCACAATGATTTATTTTATTGTTTTAGGAGCATGTAATTTTATTTTAAATGTTATTATAGGTACATTTAATTTACATTTATTCAGTTATATTTAAAACAATAAGATAAATTAGATAAACTAAGTCCCACTATTATTCTTTCCTAAAGTAAAAGTAAATAAATTACTACTAACTTTGTTTTTTTAATAATATTTTTGCAATTAAAACATAAGAGGCGGGGCAGTGCAGTGAGAAAACACAAGTTATCATCTTGAGTTCTGTTACTCAACACGTATTCTAGAAAAACTCAACACGTATTCTAGAAAAATTCCAATGAAAAGCAGAGAACGTAGAACTTGGCACTAACTTCTCTTTCGTATCCTGCTATGTGGAAAAAATCATGACATTTAAAAATTATTTAATTTAAATCTGTTCTTACCTTGGTAATATCCATAATAGGGTGAACGGTGGAAATGAGAGTTGTTCTTAGCGTAGAAGTCATATGCGATGTAGAACTGGTAATCAGCTACTTCCTTCAAACTATCATCGTATCCTTGTAAAGATTTCATTTCTGCTACACTTATAGTTTCATCTTCTTCTTCTCCTTTGTTTAATGCGTTTAATTGCTGTAACAAATTTTATTTATTAAAAAAATTATATTATATTTCTGGGGCAGTGACAAAGTGTGGAAAAATCCGATGGTTTTTTGTTTGATTCTCACTTTTTTCTAAATAAATACATAAAGAGTAGCGTTGTGTTCCGAATCTCAACACGAAATGTCCCAAACACGTGAAGTGACGTGAAGTGGCAAAAGAAGTGTTTTGACACTAGATTCCCTCCGGCGGTAAACACCATTCCTGCTATATATGTAGTTTCATATTAGAATGAAAATAGTTTAATTCAAAATGACATTAAATTCTAATTTTGCTGAAAACTGATCATAAAAATCCTTCTCTAAGATTCGACTCGATTATGTAATTTATTCTTTGAGTGCAATTCCAATAAAACTCAATCTTTAACCAAATAAACTATAGATAAATTCACATTCCGCGACGTTGCCGTCGATTTTATAAGAAACTACGATTTACTTAATAGAAAATTTAAATACACTTTCAATACTCGAGACATTGGGTGTTGAAGGGTGAAACTCAACGCCACACTTTACCCCGTTACCAGAGCGAGGAAATGAAAATATTTGATATTTCTGTCGCCCCATTGGAAATCGAACTCACAACTGGTAAAATATTTCTGTTCAAATTATTTCTACATATTGTATATTTTCATTATATAAAATATCAAGCCTCATCAATCACTGTGAAAATAGAAATCATTTGATACTAGCTAAACCAAAACCAGTAACAGTACCCGCACGTGGTCGGCTCGTATCGGAGATGAGTGATAGTGGAGAGGTCATTATCGTCCTATTAGCGGAGCGGGTCACACCTACGTAACGAAGCTGTCTATTCTGGAACTCACTTTGACGGGCATTATGTACATATATAGAGAAAATCTAATTTCTATTCATATTTGTAGAGAAAATCTAATTTTTGTTTGTAATCGTTATTTAGGCCGCGATTAATTGTTGTGATAATTGTGGATTCTATTTCTAGTCGGGAGGTTGTTGCGTTAGTTACGTGATACGATAAAGTGCGGCGTTCATTTCCGTCATTCAACACTAAACTTCTAGTAATTTAGTCGGTTCTTGGGAGACGGAGTGTCTTAACTCTAAGTTGCCTCTGCCTACCCTGCTATATACGCGATACAGAAAGAAGCTAAAAAAAATATTAATTTATTAATAGTTATCTACCTCGACTTCACCTTTTATCCCTCTGATAGCAGAGTACGCAGACAGGGCCTACTATTATAGTATGAACATACCGTTCTCCTTGATCTCCGATTGCATGATGATGATGATGATAGTATATATAAAAATCTTATATTTAAAAATTTAATTCTAAAAGTCTTTGCCGTTTATCGAAAAGCCGTATAAGCGTTCTTTACGATGGAAAGTATAAAATCAAAGTTTAGCACTCACAAGTATTTATTGCAAATTTGGAATTTACGATCTCTTTATAACCTATAAAGTGGAATAAAAAATAAATATCGTTTAAGTTTTATTAAATACGTACATACTCGTATGTACTACTGTGAATAGCAGAACTCAACGCCGCGACAAGTGACTCCCGAGTTGGAATCGAACCTACAACCGCTACATTTACAGTCAATCATAATCTGGTACAAAAAATATTGGCACTTTCATCCAAAAAATACACACTACCATTATAAATGGAACGGATTATTTCGACTTAAATTGTTCATTTCCTGCGAGATTTAAGCTTCGAGATGTGCTTTTATAATCTTTTATATATAAATCATAGCTTTCGTATACGAAACGTACAGAGGTTTAAATATGATTTAAAGAAATGTGAGTGATTCATCACTTTGTTTTCTCTTTCTAGAGTAGTGGTGTAGCACTGAGGTACCACGAAAGCTTTCGTCTTGTAGATTAATAGAGAGATTTACGAGGAGTATGGAAAAGTTTTAGAAATGATTAGTGGTATTATACGTGGCCTACTTCTGCTACTCTATGAGTCCCATATAAACCGCTACAGTAAATAGTAGAGGTTGCTCTATAATAATTTATCGTCACACTGTACCCCGCACATACCAGGATAGGCAGAGGAAACTTGGGAACCTAATGTAAAAATCCTCCGTTTTTATTAAGATACTTCCGTCTCCCACATTCCGCCGAACTCTGAAGACTTAGCGTGTTGAATGGCGGAACTCAACGCCACGCTTTATCTCATTACCAGAACGAAGAAATGAAAATATTAAATGTCGCATTTCTTAGAGTGGGAATCGAACAAACAACCTACCACATTTACAGACACGATTGTGCCATTGCGCCACTACTGGCTTTATTCATTTACTTACTAACTTAATTTATATGACATTAAAATAATTCATTAAATATTCAGTTCAAAAATATTATTTTCAAAAATGGCTTTACAAGTCCTCGGCCACGTTCCGATAACAACCCTTCAACGTGCAACCACAACAGAATTGCAAAAGCGGTTGTTTTTCTTCTTTTACTTTTCCTTTTGCAACGTGATTATGCTGTTTTCATTTGGTTTCGGTACGAAGTGAATGGATTTTCAAGCTACATCGCAATTATCTTTTCAACCAAATAATAGCTAAAAGTGCTTTTATTGAGCGATGGTAGCGGAAAAATGTTTTTATTTATTAGTTAGTTAAGAAAATAGCACAATTTTGTAAAGTTTTTGGTATTGAAAAGGTAGAGTCGTGGTAGAGTTAGCTTTTCCAATTGCAATAAATATTTCAGGAAATCCTCTTTTAATACATCCTCCTCCCCTACACTCCCCAAAGCACCTGCAGTAAATTTAATTCAGCATTCTCAGTCACCCAATTTCGTCCTTGTGTTGTCTGTCCGTCACTCACTTTTATATACATAATAATATATAGAAAAACCTTTTTTATAATAAAATACAATTATAAACTACCTCTAGTACAATCTTCTATAGGTATGTAAAAACCATACATCGCTTCAGTTTATTAGAAAATCCACACCCAATTAACTCTATAGTTATGGTTTGGCAGAACTCCAATCTCTACAGCGGATTAGGTTTAAGAAATATAAATAGACTACGTAGATTCTAAGCTAAGATAGTTAAGATAGTAATTTAAATTATTATGGTAGCGCAGTTTGGTTCTATCTGGCTGCATATCGATGATAGTTGTAGGTTCATTTCCATTTTATATACTATGGTTAAAATAAGGCGTTAAGTTCCGCCACCCAACATGACTTGTCTTTAAAATAAGTGATAAGGTGAATCCGCTTATACGCTTACTTTTGGATTTTGGAAAGACTTTTCTAAGAATGTTTTCATACTCATCAAGGCCTTGAAATGTAATTTTATATTCTTGATACAGTACACTCGTCTCGAGGCTTAAAATTTTATATGTCTTGGTTTCTTCTGAATTAGTCTTTTTAGTTATTTCTTATTGAAGTAATATTAAAATATGTTTTAGAGGAGAAATATAAAAAATGTAAATGCTTACTCTTCTAAGAGATCGTCATCAACGCTGTTATATTTTTTACTGTTAATATTTTTATATTATTATATACGAGTAATTTAATAATTTAATAGAGCCATTTTAAAAAGTGTAAATATTTTGCTTCTCGCTGCATCACTTTGCGTGTTGAATGGTGAAACTCAACGCCGCGCTAAGTCTTGTCCACAGTTCCCAAAAAACGAAAATATTTGTACTACCCCTGTGGAAATCAAACGCCTAGGCTCAAAATAATCTAAACTTAATAAGAAAATGACATTACAATATTTATTTCTAAGAAACCAATGATGCCTACGAATTTTATCTTTTAAAAGGACAAAGTTGAAAACTTTATAATAATAAAATTTAATACAAACGCCAAAACAATAATAAAAAGTATATTAAACTTACAAGTCCCTCGTTGTGTAACTCTTCCCACGTAGGATCGCCCTCGGGCTCAGTCTCTATAGCGCCTTCGTAATGGAGAACGGCGACTTGCTTTGCTTTTGTGAATCTGTGTATTTAGGAAAGAATTTAGTTGAATTTATTTATAGTCAGTGACAGGCCGTGGGTTCGGTTCCCATTCTTGGGAATGAAATATTAAATAAATATTCGCTCTGGTAAAGAGGCAAAGCGCAGTTTTAATGAGAAAGGAATATCTTAACTCTAGGTTTCATGGTTCCTTCTGCCTATAATGTGAAGCTAAAAAAATACAATAAAATAATCCATATTTAACATCTAACCTTTAATCTACAAATTTTTTGATTTGAAAAAACATATTTCTCTAAGAACACAATTATTATATAAGACGAATGTACTCATATATAACCTAATAGCCCTCTTTGTTATTCCCCGAGCCAGTGGCCCGGGCTGCAGCTATCAATGTCAATGTCTTTGGGAATTGGACGTTTGAGTTTTGGTACGAATACGTGCGCAGATTCTAACTATCTGGGAGGATTACTCTATCTTATTTGGAAGTACATAAGTGTATAGCACACGGCTTCTCAAAGTGTTAATGTAACGATTGAGAGTTCGATTACCATACAGAGGAATTAAATATTTTTTTGGATCTCGTAATAAGAGAAATTGTGGCGTTAAGTTCCGCCACTTAATATGGATAATCTCGAGAAAAGAATGTCTTAACACGAGCTACACTCCTGTCTAAAAGTGTATATATTCGTGTGTGTATTTATTATGATATTATGTTGTGTCGTTCCTTTGAATTGATATTTTATTAAAATAAAAATAAATCAGCTTCACGCTGTAACCCGCACACACAGCAGGGTAGGTAGAGGGAACCTAAAGTTAAGACATTCACGTTCTACACTTTCCACCGAATTTTTCGAGGCATTAATATTTATTATTTGATATTTTATGAATAGTTTTAATTGTTATTTACTAAGCTTAACTTTATTTGTTATACTTAAGGTAGGCATAGGGTAAGTAGGGAACCTAGTGACTGTGGTTCTTCTTGTTTACTTATTGTATAAAACTGTCTTATCACACATGACAATATAGTAATAACTTTAATTGCACTAATATTGAAATGTATATATGTATGCGCTTGCAATTATTTTAATTGATTAGCTAATAAGTCTGGTAGTTACATACTTATTCATATACTTACTCTTATCTTATTAAGAAAATATATATATATTAAATTCACTAAAATTGACGAATAGAGTGTCTTGACACTAAATTCTTTCTACTTACCCTGCTACGTGCCGAATAGAGTGTGATACTAAATAAAGAGTATTTTTATTCAATATAATAAAGTATAAAAACTAACTTCCAAGGAAGACAAAAAACCTCAAGTCTTTTCGCAAAATGGTAATAAAATACAATCCTATATCTTATAAAACAAAGTCGCTTTTCGTGTCTGTCTGTTGTTTCTAACTCTTCTTCTTCTAAACCACCCAACGGATTTTGATGCGGTTTTCACCATTAGGTCGAGTATTTTTCATAGAAGGTTTATATATAGTTTATTATTTGTACATTCTTATGTAAATTAACATAAATACGATAAATGTGTATAAAGTCCTACCCGTTGAGACACTTTCGCGCATGCGCTGCTTTAATGGTAAGTACTACATGAAAAAAATGTACTGGAGTATTGTTCCTCTTAATAAGATCTACAAAAAAGTCCGCGATGGCATATTCGTATCTTTTAAGAATAACGTGTAGTGATCATATTTCTGTCTAAAAATTGTAATTTCAATATATTTTTTATTGTGAGGGATATTTTTCCATAATGGTATTAATCCTTATCCTTTAAAATACTTTATTAAATTTCTACGTTAAACGAAGATAAAATTTGCTTTTTACACTATTTCGAAATTGCGAATAGTTTAAGAGAAAAACGTATTTAATTGTTAACACATCACGCCGTTCACACATCAGCTGTATCGAGTCAAGTTTCACTTATCCCTTAGTCTCAGCATATAAATAAGTATATTAGTTACGTTGGCCACTTAATGTAGATCAAAACTGTCTTTTACTGTTTTTCATTTTAATAAGTACTTTAGAAGTTGTTACAATATGAAAAAATCCTTGCTGCGAAACGGCTCGCCACTCGCCATGCGTCCGCCGCGTCCGCCTGTTTTACACGCATCGGTGGTTCAGTGGTAGAATGCTCGCCTGACACGCGGGCCCGGGTTCGATACCCGGCCGATGCATTCTATTTAATTTTCCTCACAGGCAGCCACGTAGTGCTTGCTTTTCATCAGGGACAGAATACCCTCTTCAGCATTAACTACAAGCTCCAAAAAAAAAACCCGCCTGCCTCTATAGCAACGAAGATTTAGATGCGTTTGCACGTATTGGGTAATTGGAGAATGTATTATTTCAGCGCGATATATTTAGTTTCATATTTTTTGTAGTAGTTATTAGTAGATAGGTTTTTGTTTATAATTTCTTCCGTTTAAAAATAGTCATTTAACTATCTAAAAATAGTCATTTAAATATATTTTAATAAGTACTTTAAAAGATTAGTAGCACAGATTTAAAATTACGGTACCTACTAAAAAATCCTTGCTGTGTAAAACAATTGGAAAATCCTTATTGAAACTACGAAAATGCGGGTTGCATTAGGGTTTAATTAATTTTCACATTATCTTAAGTGCTTTGCAAACATACATTATATGAATAATCCAGTAGTAAAAGCGGGCGAAGCCGCAAGAGGGTCGCTAGTTTTAATATAAAAAAGCTTCCTTTAAATAGAACTTTAAGTTCACTATCGCTAACGACGCGACGGCTCTCTGAGACAAAAGATCCGACCAAAAAACAATAAAAAGTTATTCTTTACTGAACTTTATCGGACGAATAGTTGGTGATTTATTTTCTAGGTTTTGTTTCACTTTTCACGCTGGAGGAAGGAGGTAGCAATAATAATAATACCGCAGCTTTGAATACAAATCTCATTGAAGTATATCGATATATTTTATACTTTTATAGAGATTTTTTTAATTCTTTATATTTAAATGGAATATTATTGGGATAATTAATGAATATAAAATATTTAATATTTTCATTTCCTCGCGTTGGGAAGTATGAGTGCCTCTTCATTCAACGCGCAATACCTCCAGGATTCGGGGGAAGGTGGAGAACGGAAGTGTCTGAATAGGAACGGAGAGAGAATAAAAATAGAACAATTGAAAGTTTTACGTACGTAATTCTTTATTTTTCTATTTATCCGCCCATTTGAAAGGTAAGTAGTATTTAGTTTAATTAATTGCAGAAAACACAATTCTTTTATAAAAAAAACTGGTCAAATCAAACAAGTAGATAACTATAACAAAACAGTAATTGCCACCACAAATTACGTTCATAATTGGTGAATAAAATTAGAATATCATAAGTATGTGTCATTTAATCGAAGCAATTATTTTAATCTACTCTAATAGTCTTATAAAATTATAGATATATTTTATAGATCCTTTTGAGTCATTTTACGGCATTTCCTGTTCATTTAGCGTCAATCTGGCTGAGATATTAATCAATTGTTATTTCACTTTTATTTTGATAAAAGATATTTAATAAATTTTTTTTGCTTAAACAAACATAATGAGTAATTCAGTAAAATCCGTAAATACCTCTTTTAAGCTACATCAAATTAAATAAAGTCAATTAAAATTAATTGCCAATTAAAAATATATATATTTCATGATTTTGGTGGCTCAATTATAATAGGTTTAATTTTTATAAGAGCTTACACCTGTTTGCATTAATCCATAATATTATCTATCTAAATAAATAAAATAACTGTGTTTTGAAGCACAAACAAACAATTTAAAATAATTTGTCGATCTGTCTCTCTTTTTGCTTGTTCTGGCTAATCTTCAGAACAGCTGAATCAGCATTCGTATAATTCAAGGTAAAGCCGAGCGAGTGCCGCTAGTTCTAAATATTATATTTGTATGGAATCGAACCTACAACTGTCGCAAATACAGCCAGAGCTCTGAGCTTAAAGGTATTAAATTATATGTATATATTAAATTACCTTTCGTCACAATCCATTAAGCCTCTAAAGCGTATCCAATAGTTGTCGATCTCGTTGTTAGCGTCTAACACGAAGTCGTAGCGCTCGCCCGCGTATGTGACGAGAGATGTTGCTAGAATAATAATACTTATTTAAATATATATATTATTAATAGATTAAGGAAAGAAAAATGGAAACATTAAAAAATATATTTAACAGGACTCGAACCCGCGCCTTTTCAAAAACGACCAAGTACTATACATAGCCAATGAAGTGAAATGTTATATCAAAATATTTAGTAACTATTTTTTCCTTATAAATACTACAGGTGTTGAAAGGAAAAAATGTTTTTCACTGCTTAATCTGGTAAGTATTGGAAATCTGCATCTGTAAATTTTAGTGTCAAAACACTTCGTTCTTCGCTTTCCATGTAAATTCGAGACACTACATGTTGAATAATAGAATTACCAGAGCGATTCTATGATCGAACTTACAACCATGGCCTCTACAGTCAAAAAGTGTGTGACTACACCACAATCCTTCATTTCAATCATAATACAATTAAAATAATTACATTTTACAAAAAAAAACATCAGATTTACATTTCCAACCAACAGGAAGGAGTGAGCCACAATTCGATTATTGTAAAGAAATAAGATGACTTTTCTCAATCTTTGAATTTTCAAAGGAAAACCCCAATCCGATATCGAAAGGCTAAATGAAAGAGTTTTTGTGATTGCTGATTCGGTCTTATGGATTTTGTTCACGTAAGACGACGTTTCACTGTTCAAGTTATTATATAATGCTATGTGAAGCGAATTTTTTTGTGAAAAAATAATGTATGTTACTTATAGGAGATTGGGCGGAGGGAACGTAGTGTTACGATATTCCGTTCTCCATTTTCTATTTAATTTTCGAGACGTTGAGTATCAGAACTCAACGCTGTTTTGTTTTGTTAGAGCGAAACGAGCGAATTCAGAGCGAGAGGGAATCGAACCCACGACCGTCTTGATTACAACAAGATGCTATATCGCTGCGCCACTGGACTCACCAAATGATTTAATAAAGAAATAATAACTTAAGATATTTCTTTATTACCAAATCTTGTAAAAAAAATATTCCCTAAAATTGAATATCAAGCCTTAAAGGCAGCTTTCGCTTAGTCAGCATTTGACTGATAGGCAAATGATTGTTTATTTTTTTATATACCGGATGCGCGCATATATTCAATATTTTCATTTTTCTCTTACGTTACGTACACGAGATTAGATTACGTGAAGAAATATGTCAAACCCAAGTCCCTTTACAAGTAATCTATTGTATATTTTTTTCAAGAAGATATTCAAGATATTGAGGTTATTTTTTATACGTAGTTAATTAATTAAAATGGTCCAAAATTATTATTAAATTAGTTTATAATTATGATACTGACAAATGCACGAAAGATCTCTGAAGATGAAAGAAGAGTGAACTTTAGAATGTCTTATCAGAGGGGAGGAGAGACGCGAAAAAGATTGTGCGCGTAGCCATATTAAATCGGTCAAGTGTGAGTCGGGATAACCTAAAACTAGGATCCTTTTGCCTACCCTCCTATTTTCGGAATACAGCGTAAGCTCATTTATTTTATTTACTTAAATACAAGTATCTATTTAGTTTTGGGATTTATTAAGCACGATCAATGTGGGACCAAGTTAACAAAATATATACCTACAAAGAATTTCCTTTTACTTATATTTATTAATATTCATAGACGACGTACCTCCCTCTTTACTTCAATAGAATTATAAAACACTTGAAATTAACTTGATATAAAGTAAATGTAACATAATTAATATTTTCCTTCACATAATTATGCCGTAATGTTTGCTAATAATCTAAATTGAATGAAGAAAAGCACGACGCGACAAAGCTGATGAAAATCAACATGAAACGCGGTGTACTTGTTAATTTTGTATATTACTGTATACTCGTACACCTGAATTACATTATTTATATTATTTTAGCTTTACGCTGTATCCTGCATAATTATAGCTCGGTACGCAGAAGGAATGTGAGAACCTAGTACTATGACACTTCCGTTGCCTACTTTCCGCCAAATTCTGGAGGAATCTCGTTACCAGAGCGAGGAAATAAGAATATTAAATATTTTATTTTTCTCAAGTGGGTATCAAAAGGACAACCCGTTTCGTTGACAGTAGTACGCTTGTGCCCCTACGCTACGCCACGACTGGCTTCAATAAAAATACAGATATATTATGTTTATTGATAAATATGTTATTTATTTAATAAAAAAAGCGGTTATTATCAGCTTTTTTCGAACTTTTATCATTAATTTAGTAAAAGAATGGCTATGGGACGTTAGAAAACAAAAACATGTTTTTACAAAGACACAGTTCATTAAGTCGTCTACTGACTGAGACTGAATTTTTAAGGCAGAGAAAAGATCTTGATAGTGGAGACGACCTTCAATGCTCCTCTAAGCCTCACCCTGCAACGCGATAGGTCCGGCAACCGCAGTGGATCCATGGAATTCCAAATATTCTCTTCCTATCTCTTTAATTTACCCACTAATGGTTATGACTACACTAACAAACATACTCACAGATTAAATTAGTATATTAATCAAATATAATCTGTGAGTATGTTTCACGTTTAATAACCGGACTAAAGGCAAATTTGCATGTACTAACCGCATACTAAAGCCAATTATTGGAATAAAATTGTTTTCAATAGTTACAATGCATATTGTTAGACAGATCATAACCAATTATTTAAATTACTTAGCTAGATATTTAATATGGTCCTTTTTTATATAATGTATGATAAACAGAGAAAAATTATAATCTAGGATGGTAGCGGAGCTTAACTCCGCACCTAATAAAACCGTGGATACGTACACTCAAATACAGTCTAATTGTGAACAATAAAGTAAAAACAAATACTAAAAAATCTTTCAATATAATTATTTTAAATACTAAATTAAGCATTTTATATAATTCTTTTTGTATTTTGCATTATATAAGGTAAGCAGATAAAAACTTTAATATGAGCTCCCTTTACAGACATCGCGTGTAAAGTAGCGGAGCTTAACGCCTCGCTCTACTTAATAAGATCGTGAATGCCGACTGCGAATTAAACTTGCCATTATTAAGTTGCAATAAAATAAAAAAATATAATTAAGTAAAAAATCTTTGTATATAATATATTGTGTTGAAAAGCATCAATTTCAGCTATAAAATTAATGAAACATCGTTTAAAAGTCAAACAGCTGACGCTCGAACTTTTTTTATGAAGCTTCCTGTTATTGAAAAACCATTAAATTGTTTTTTTTATCATAACCTTTTCTTTATCAGCAAAGGTCGACTTATTTACATATAAAATGGAATAAATAATATAAACATAAATTTATATAATATATTTGCATTAATATATGAATTAAAAATAGTTGAATGGTTGAACATTGTGGAGCAGCGTGGGATTCCACCCAAACCTAGGGAGCCAAGTGTTAATATACTCTGTTCCCCATTTTTCGCCTTTTCTTAATTCTTCGAAGCATTGAGTGTTGAGTGACACAACTCTATGCCGGCCTCAAACTAATTTCAAGTAATATAATATAATTTTCTAAAAACAATATAATAAAAAAATCGCTCTAATAAAGCTCTACCAAATCAAAGCTCTTTCAAAGTTCACAACTTTCCTTTTAATCTTTATCGGCAAGTTTTTAAATGGTTATGATTAAATGGCCAATGTAACCCCGTTATATTAAAGTTAATTAATGATGTCATAGGATCACGACAGCTACTTGCTTTTGACGGGACTAGGATAATTAATGGAGGGAGGAAAAGTTTTCTTTTTTTGTTATATTTCTATGTATTTCTGCCTTTTAGTACGTTGTTATTGAACGGGGTGGTACTGGGTTTGAGGATTTGGGATATCAAAATGATAGAAGTCGAAATCGAAATTCTTATACACTTGTTGCAACATGTTTTTATGATAACATTTTTTTTTGTTACAATATTTTTCTAATATTCTGATTTCACCCAACTTAATGCCCACTTGGCTAGACTTTATTTTTTTTCTTACAATAATAAACTCTAAAAGTTTTGACGAAAAATTTATATTTTAGCTTAAAGAGTCCACAAATAAAATATTTTCATATCTGTATCAATGTAATATCAGTGTTTTTAGATATATTTTTTGTTTTATTGTGCCTTAAAAGTTTTTTTTGACGAGTCAATTTTGTAAACGTTCTATAAATTAAAAAAATATATAAATAATATAATACACATAGTGGGCAGAGGGAACCTAGTTATACGACACTCCGTGCCGCAGTGGAACCCACGACCATAACCTTTAAACTCAGATAGCCTCATTTTGAAGCAAATATTACATAAAATAAAACAATTT
This sequence comes from Heliconius cydno galanthus, assembly GCA_036379175.1. NCBI lineage: Eukaryota > Metazoa > Arthropoda > Insecta > Lepidoptera > Nymphalidae > Heliconius > Heliconius cydno. The sequence goes on from JAKRZM010000999.1 coordinate 2,605,637, forward strand.
AAAACAGAAAATATATATACAACAAACATTATCCTATTTATATAAAACATTGCATTATAAATGTCATTAGAAAATTAAATCCAAATATCTAAGTTGGCAAGCCGTCGCTTTTAAAGCAGGGTTTCGAAATCCAAAGCGAATTTAGTTGGGCAGCTCTAACTATGAATTTGCATATTCAAATGCGAGATCAAAGTATGTTAGGAACTTCAGAGCAAAAATGTTTATGCTTCGAAGATGGTCGCTCAAAATTGAAATGAAAGGCTTGTGATATTCCGTAAATACTGCGGGAGTGTCTATACACTATGGTTTTTTAACTAACTTTCTGTTTTTAATGGATTTTGATTTTTTTTTACTTTTTCACGCTGTATCCCGCATATAGCATACAGGTAGTGAAGCAAGTGGAATATGAAGTGTCTTAACACTAGGTTCCCTCTGGAAAATAGGTGACGCTGCGTTCTTAAAAATATATTTTTAATTAAAATGAAAAGGTATAAAATAAATTCTTTTCATATAAAAAAACATAACATATATTTGTTCCCACATGTTATTTGTATGTCGAGATTAAAACCAGTCTTTCTTTAAATATACGAGATTGCTATATAATCCAAAGCGGATTATTGATACGAATGTATGTTCGATTTTATTGAAATATTTATTTACAAATAAATACTGTCCGTGTAAGGTTTTTAACAACTTAGTTAATATTGCCAAATTTACTTGTGTTTGCTATTTTTTCTAACGAAATACTTAATTTATAACTATTTAATGTTTTTTTAAAGGTACGAGATGGTGGATTCTTCGCAGATGGGAACTTAGAGTTGCAGGTCGAAATAAATGAACGAAGGTCCCGCTTTGGATTTAATTACCACTCGGGGCAATGATTCTTTAATATTTTTATTTCCTTGCTCTAATAACAAGGCCAAAGCATCGCAATGCCTCAAGAATTTAATAAAAACTAAAGAACGGAGTGTCTTTACACAAAAGTCCTTTAGCTTACCCTGCTATATTCAAGAAAATATTAAATAAGAATATTTTCAACAAAAATATATCAAAATGTTTAATATAAAAACATAAATATCCTATATATATTAAATAAAGAATTTGAAGATATAAAATATTTTCTCATATACAGTGCATCGCCAAACCAATTGTATTATTAACGGTAGAATTATCTCGACAGTGCGAGTACTATAATATCTCACTGCGGTAATTAGAAGGCGACCACATAAACTATAGCTAGATGTAAATAATTTATATGTCCATTTGTAAATGTATGTATAGGATAATTATATATTTATAGTATAAGCTAAGCGCGTTTGCGTAATATTCAGTTACTCTGAATAGAATTAAAATATAGAACAAATATAGAATGAAAACGGAGATTTTTTCCGCCTAATATAGATTTAAATATGTGGGATTTGAAGTCGCACCTTTTGGAAACCAACGAAAAACTCTATAAATTAGCCATACGTTCTTACTGAACTGTTATGTAAATTCTTTATTGCATTAAGTAATAAATATTGATATATAGTCTAGAATATTGTTATCAAAGGTAGGTTTATCTTTATTTAACAGAAATTTCTTCCACTCAACCTCCGGGTTTGGGGGAAAGTTTAAATTTTACCTTAAAGGCCCTTTTTTGCAGTCACACGCTTGTACTCCTGTACCACAACTGGCCTCTAGTATTGATAAATAACTAATTATACAAATAATAATATATGCACCATACAGTAAAGTTACACTAAAGCTTATGCATAGCAAAGATAACCGCCAAAGCTTTCACTCGACAATTTCAAAAGTTTTATAATTAAAGTTTGCGCCATGAACTCGTTCTATGTGAAATTTTTAAGCCGGAAATAGCTCGCGAAAATTTCATGAAAATTGTTTTGCTACATACGTCACTGTATTAGGGCGATTGTCCACGCGTGAATGCGCTATGTCGAGCGCGACATAACCGTCGTTTAATATTTAAATTGTATTTTATGCAGATAACCAACATGGAGATTAAAATTTTATATTTTGATATCCATTATAGTGTGTTAGTTAGTTGATTGAATTTGAAATATTTTGTTTTATTTTTAACTTTGCCGCTCTATGGCGATTGTAGCATAGTACTACAATCTAGGTGAGATTGTAGAACCTGAGTGGAATTTACTGGCTGTGGCAAAGGCAATATCTAGAAATCAGGCAAAAATCGAAGAAAAGAGTGTATTGATTCAAAAATTTACTCAACCTACTCTGCTATGCAAAAATCGAAATGCTTCTTTTTTACTAACCTTAAAATTATAACCATATTTTACAATATTAGATACTAATTTAAAATAGAAAATAAGAAACTGCGATAACGTGATTCCACAAGCATAGATTCTATGTAAACTTTAATATGGCGACGTCCTCCGGGAGTTAGATGTACAATGTTTATTTGAAGCAATTGGAAAGACATATGGACATCCATTACATACAGATTGTAGAAGCGATCGAATTTACTTTATAAATTTATGTAAATATGTAGATATCTAACCATCTTAACAAGATTGATTCGTATATTATTTCTTTTCAATTTGGGGAAATTACATATTCAATATTTTCATTTCCTCGCTTTAGTAAAGAGGCACGGTACACGCAATGCCTTAAGAATTCGACGAAAAATGAGGAACGGAAGTGTCTTAATAGTGTCTCAACATGGGTTCCCAATTTCCCTACGCCTACCCTGATATGTGCAGGATACCGTGTGAAGCTAAAAAAAGTGTGTTTCTACATTTACTTCCGTTCTTGCAAATAACTGTGAAACAAAAGTTTTTGACTTTTACTATGAAAAATAAGAAAATTGCCTTCTTCTTATATAAATGGTATAAATAATCTTTCCCCAACATATTTCCCAACAAAAGCTGTCATTTTCGACAACACAAAACATTAAATATACATTTCAAAGTTTAAAACGTTAAAAACCACCATAAGTGCTGTCCCCAGCGCTTCCTTGATAGAATCATAAATCAGGAAGCGCAATGTAAAATGCTTACACATATAAAATACAATGTGTACAGAACAAAACTATATGAAATATTATTAAAACCATCATGGCGCAACCTGCGAGTATAAATGGGACGGTGGTGGGTTCGAATTCCAATTGGGGGAGTAAATAATTTTTGATTTCTTTGATTTTTATTTTTTTCTTTGATTTTTTTGATTTCCTTAACTCAACAAGCAATTTCTCAACAATTGGGGAACGGAGTGTCTTGACACTAGATTCTCTCCGTGTAACCCTGCTATATGCGACATACAGTGTGAAGATAGAAAAAATAAGAAGAAAAACTATTATAAAATGTTCATGCGACGAGCTAACATGCAACGTTTGCTATATACAAAAAATAAATCTATTTTGCATTTTATAACGAAACAACGGCGGATTCAATTAACTCAGTCCAGTTTTTCCACCATATTGTCATATCCAATGTTTTCCAAGTAAAATTGGAAGCCTTTTTTATTTAAGAACCACGCGATGGAAGAAAAATATGGCTCGGGTATTCCCCGAGTAAAATGCAAAGTCGAAAAATCTTCGATGAGAACTCGATTTTAATATTCCAAATGCATGTACTCGTATATATTAGCATTTTGTTTGTTATTTGAAATTGTTTTATTCTTTTTGTTTATGTAGTAAAAGTTAACTATTTTTATTAATTAATGTAATATAAACAAATATGGTGTTTTTGGGAATCGAACTTACAACCTGTTGTGTTTACAGTCACACTACCCTTACACCACAATGCCCTCATATTTGTTAAAATCTAATTTAATAATATAATCTAATTATTGGTTGTATTCAATTATTTTATAAACTAAATGTGACATGAGAATGTTAATTTATACAGATAATGAAACGCTTCAATTATGTTAATAACGATATATTTATCTTTTCAATTAGTTTAGTTCAAATATAATTGAATTAGTGGTTTTCAGATTAAATATATGAATGCTAATGGTGAATTGTGCCATTTTGCATAATAGGACAACATCTAACGCGGTAGTTGTAGCTAGGTAAATGAAATATACCCTATTCATTTTGGCAAGAGACAAAATGTAAGCAGAGAAATAGTTTTTCTAAAACTTTAATGTAACTTTAATATTTCAAAGCTGTATGTTTATAAATCTTGGAAACAGGATAGAAACACTCTTCATCTGACTTGATACACACAGACACAACTTGATCTAACATATACACACAAAACTCTTCCATTATTGAGTTATTGAGATAAAACGCGCAGATGAAACTGGGCTTAGAACCTAAGTTCCCTAGATTCCCTAGGTTCCAGTCGTAAGTCGTAGCCTTAGGCTAGGGAGTGTAGAGGGGCACTGACAGATGAGTTTTCAAATTTTTATGGGAAAAATGAAAACGGGATTTCCCGTCCTTAAGTCTACCGAAACAAAGATGCGGGCGACGACTAGTTTTAGATAAAGCCTAATTTGTATTTTTTATATTTATTTTAATTATCAAAAAAATATAAAAGGATACTATAGACCGATTAATTAATGACTGAATTCAATTACCTCTTTCTATTTGACTTCAATGCAATCAGCCTTAATGCAATTTAAATTGAACTTTGAAATCCTCTCAACAATAAAATTTACATTAACATTACTTCTCTTTAAAGTAAGTAGATTGACTTTATGTATTTAGTTCTTGAGTTTCGTAATAATATTTTTTTTTTAAATGTATCGAATGATTACGACAATCGAATTGTGTTATTGTATATCGATATTAAGTATGATTTTTTTATTACATTTATATTGGGGTGGTTACTACAAAAAAATGAATATGAGTAGTAAGCTTCCTCTCTGTATGAACAAAATGTAATAAAAAGAAAAGAAATGTCATTTTTTAAATTTAATACAATAACTTTAAATTATAATTTCAAATTTCTTACGGAGGTATGCTATATTTTCTTAATTCTAGGAATAAGAAAAAAAATACATAAATCGATAATTAACTGAAAAACCCTAAAAAAACCATAGCTACTTAAGTATCTATAAAAAAAAGCGAACTTACCAGTAATAGGTTCCAGTTCGTACCCATCGGAAGCGATCACAGTAATGTTATGTCCGTCGATTGACATCTCAATGGGGCAATTCAGGAATTCCGCGTTGATAACGCGAAAACGGTACTTGTAGCCCTGTGGATAGAGGATAGATTGGTGTAACATAACTTTTGTGTATTAGTAATGTTGTGTTTATAGTAAGTTTGTTCGTAGATTATATTCTAAATAAAATCTGCGTACAAATTTAGTATAAATAAATCTAATATACATTTTTCATTTGTGTAATTTGTTAAGGTCGAGTACGGTGGAATCTTCCATAACCTTTCTCTAAAATGTATAGAGAAAAATGGAGAGACAATGAAGAGGAATGTGAAAAGGTAGTAGGCATTGAGGTAGAGAATGGAGTGTTCTGAGAGAGACAGATCTCTCTCCTGTGCTATCTATAAGATGAAAAGTGAAGCTAGAAAGGATTAAATGAATACTAGAATAATCCTATAAATAATAATACTACAATATAAAATTATTATGCACTTTAAAATGGTAAAGTCACATACAAATAATAGTTTCAATAGTTATTCGAAATGTTCCGAAATTTATTTGGAATAGTAGTCGCAGTTTAGTTGCGGTTTTTCAATTACCATTTGGCTAATCTTCGGAAGTGTTCGCGCTGTGGTAGTTACTCGCTTTTGTATTTTTAGTACTATTTTGTATTTAATCGTCTAGATTACAATGTTTGGATTAATTTTCAGTAAAAACAATTTGTAGTAAAAGAATGAAAATTTTCAATTAATAATGGAACATATTTTTTCTTTATTTTCAGAGAAAACATAGTCTTGTATGATACCATGTATGTACTTTACGTTTGGTCCTTAGAAATGTATTAAGAAATAATAATGTAACCAGAGCGAAGAAAATTAATTAATATAATATATATAATTATATATTGAATGGAAATCTAGCCTACAACTATTAATTACGGACGGTTTCCAAGGTACGTGGGTTCAAATTTGTTTAATTTTTCACTAAGTATTTTTTCTTTCCTAAGTGTTTAAAATAACAGTTTAAAAATGTAAAAAACATTTAAAAATAATAACTATGTTCTTTACATTTCCTATACACTAACACCACCAAATTCACTAAAATACCTAAATTTGCCAAACAAACTCAATTCTACTAACAAAATTTAAATAAATTTAGTTTTTGTTTTTGTCGACACCTATTCTATACTATATATACTATATATACTATATACTATATATATATTCTATACTATATATAGAATAGGTGTCGACAAAAACAAAATCCATATATTACTTTAGTTACGTTTATTTTAACGCTGAACTAACATCCAATGGGGATACATTAGAACTGTCAAATATAACGAGCTATGCAAATGTACAGTTACAAATATAATACGTACATTTTGTACGAATAATTGTATGTAATACGAGAATATTCGTTTCGAAAGGCAAATTGACGCCGTGATAACGCCAGCTTGCAATATTTGTATTCATATAGTGATTGCTATGCATTAGATTAGATTGTGTTTTTATTAAACTGTATAGGTTGTTGTAGGTTTGATTCCCACTAGATGGTTTGGTTATATTTAAATCGTTTTCAAGATAGTGCGGCTTTAGATTCCACCACCTTAAAGGCAAAAAATAAAGTGTTTCTGTTCTTAAATCTGGGTACTCGGGCGTGTATACTAATATTTACACATATTACTAATCGTTGTGCAGGGGCCTAAGCGTGTGACTATAAACGCGAAAGGATATGGGTTCGATTTCCACTCGATGAAATTAAATATTTATTTTTTTCATTGAGTTAGTTGAGTGTTTCCACTCCTTTCCCCATTATCCGCCGAATTTTCGAGGCATTCGTGTTGAGCGGCGGAACTCAGCGCCGTTCTTTTTTCTTGGTACCAGATAATAGAGAAAACCAAAATCTACCTAAATAATAGTTCTTAAGTAAAAGAAACACAAGAAATAAAAGAAATAATCCTATATTATAGGTGAGTCATCACACAAAAGCTCTGAGTTGTAACGTGAACGGAACATTCCCATAATGAAAGCTGACACAGCTAATTTGAAGTCATTACGCGATCGATAAACGATTCAAGTGAATCACTGAACCTATTGAACTTAATTTCGATCACTCAAAGGATATAACGTCTTTTCTAAGGCAAGCTGTTAGGAGATTTTCAACATTATAAGGATTATAGTAAAATTTTTATTAAAGTAAATGAAATTTTTATGCTAAATTTGTATGTTTATCAACAGAGTCTTATCTGGCAAGTTATTAATAAATAAAAAATGTTTCATAAGTCTTACTTATATATGCTAAATTAAATCTTTGACTTTTTAAAGTTTAAAACTGAACTTTCACAATCAATTAAATTTGTAGAACAGGCACGTAATGTTGTACTATCAATTCAAAGACCGTGAACCGTGTGGCGTATTGGCACAACTTCTGACTCTAAACATGACGGTGGTGGGTTCGATTCCAACTGGGGGGAATGAATTATGGTCCTCGTTCTGGTGAAAAAATAGAGCGTGATGTTGCAACGCTAAAAAATGAGAATGAGGCAGGTAACCTCAACTATCTTACTATATGTGGGATACTAGAAATTATTTCGAAAGCCACATATTTCTTCCAGATAACAGTGTTGATGGTAGACATAGAAAACCAACACTCTATTCTCCACTTTCGGCCCGAATTTCGGTCATTATATATTAAGTAAAATTATGTTAAAAACAACTGTACACTCACCTGTTCTACATTAAATCTAGCAGATTGCATATAAACTGGTTTGGCGGTCTCGTTGAATATTTTAAAACGTCCGACGCCGTTGATGAGCAGCGTGGGCGGCTTGTTGTCCCCTTTGGAGTGGTGGTGGTCTGTGAACATGCCCACCGAGAGCTCGTGGATCCAATCCGTTACTATCATCACGTGTTCTGATCTGGAAACGAATATTAGTTATATATTTTTTTTTTTTTTTCACTCTGTATCCCGCAAGAGTAGAAGAAAAAATCTAGTTAAGTTAAGACATTCCTTTTATCCCAAGTTTTAGTAATATTTATTATATGTTGAGTGAAGTAACTCGACTCTTTGTTAACAAAATTTAAAATATTTTAAATACCTATAAAATTTAAATACCTAAGGTATTCTCTCGAAGAGAATCGAATCTTAAGCCGTCATACATTTTTAGTCACACGTCCTGTGGCCTAATAATAAAATTAATTAATACGAGTATACAAAAATATAAACTTTTTAATACGAAAATTGGAACCCACTACTACCGTAATAAGTCAGACGCGTGGAAAGAATAAGTAAATGTAAGATATTTTATCTAAGAACATAAATTGCAATTCTTTAATCGAGCGCATTGCTATAATTTGTGGTAACATGCTGGTTTCCTTTCAGTGATAAATGTGTGACACAGAATAAAGAATGTGTAGAAGTGGCATCTTAGTATAAAATTATTGAGAATTTTTTAACTTTACATATATTATGTATCTCATATTCGGAAAAGAATTACTATGTATCTATAGCTATAAAGAAAATTTAAAAATTCGTCTGTCTGTGATTTCAAAAAATACATCGATTTTTAAAATTTTTGTTCATCTGTCTTTCTGTTGGTCCGGGCTATAGGACTTTCACTGAAAGATAGAAGGGGTTGTGAAGTAACGGATAGACTACTCTAATACTAGATCCAGGTTTACCCGCGGCAATTTAACATTATTCTATTAAATACGATTATTTTTGCGAGTAAATAAACAAAAGCAAAAGATAAAATTCCGGTTTAAGTAGAAACAAACACTGTAGATAACCAAACTATAATAAGAAATTCTTTCTGAAATTCTCTTTATATATTTTGAACTCTACTAAACTTTGTTTCACTGCAAATGCAACGGTTGTGGGAAATACATGTAATTCATTGGTTCGGTAAAATGCGAATACTGTCAGAAAACGGAGAGTCTTGCCATTAAGGTCTCTGCCTATCCTGCTATATGTTAGATAGAACAGAAAACTAAAAATGTATAGTATAATAATATTATTGCTAAACATGAGATAAGGCTATGACATAACACATTGAAGTGAAAGTAAACTATACAAGTGTAGATTTTTATGTATATTAATTTCGAATGTTAATACAGTTGGCTCGTTGGTCTAGGGGTATGATTTTCGCTTAGGGTGCGAGAGGTCCCGGGTTCAAATCCCGGACGAGCCCAATTTCTTTTTATTTATTTTTTTTACTATAGTTAAAATTACTCGGCAGACAGTATAGAACGCAGTGTCTTAGGTTCTCTCTGCTTACTCTGCCATATATGAAATGAAACGTGAAGCAAAAAAAATATATAAAAAAAATATTTAAATACGATTCAGAGCATCATGTAAATGCTATTATTTTTTCCAATATAATTTTAACTATCAACAAATTTTTCCTTATACAAACTAATGATAGCATATTTAAATAATTATATTAGCATTTAATACTTTATGTCTAAATTATACGAGACGGGCCCAACTCACCATTAAGGCAATCGACCGCATTACCACGTGATAGTATATCACGTGAGACAACATGACTCATGTCAATTAAACTAAATTATTACTAATATATATAATATCTAACGTATATATGTTTGTTTGAACAAAAGGTGTAAAATGATGAATGAATAAAGGATGGGCAGTGGAAACTTAGTGTTATGACACTCCGTTCCTTATTAGCTGTCCGTAGGTATTTTTCGAGACATTACGTTTTGAATTTCAGAAGTTTGTTTACCAGAGCGAGGAAATAATCATTGCTCCAAGTGGGGAACGATAATATCTTAAAATTAGGTTCCCTCTGCCTACAATGCCATGTGCGGGATACAGCGTGAAGATGATTTTTTTTTTAATCGTAGAAAATAAAACAGATAATTATGAAGATCTCCAAGCGATAGTAACGCCTTAATACCTTTAGTATTGACGGTCACATTGTTGATTCCGATTTGGAAGTGGCCATTGCATTTGAAAAGTTTTTCTCTACTTTCCCAGTCAGTCTAACAAACGATTTAGGTTCTTCTGCCACTATTGCAGAATCGTTAATTAAAGACAATGTTCCCGAATTTTATAATGGTTTCGTTTTCCGTCATGTAAATTATTCAGACATTAGTGTAGCTTTCAAATCAATTAGTATGAAAAAGACATCCGACTTGTGGGGTGTCTCAGTTAATATCATAAATTCTTTAATTGATATTTTGATTCCTGATTTAGCTACAATTTTTAATAGATGTATTGATTGTGGAGTGTTTCCTGATTTGATGAAATATAGTAAAATAACTCCATTGTTTAAATCAGGTAGTACGCAAGACCCTACAAATTTCAGACCGATTTCAGTACTACCTACGTTTAGTAAAATTTTTGAAAAGCTGATACTCAGTCAGCTTCTTACTTATTTTAATAAAAATAAATTACTGCACACAGGTCAATTTGGTTTCACTCGTGGAAGGTCAACATCTGATGCTGGGGTCAAATTATTAGAGAGTGTATTCGCGGCTTGGGAGGAGTCACGTGATGCCTTTGGGGTGTTTTGTGACTTGTCCAAAGCATTTGATTGTGTGCAGCATAAAACTCTTATCAGGAAGCTACACCACTATGGTATAAGAGGCATTGCTTTGGATCTTCTCACTTCTTATTTAAGTGATAGGATTCAAAAAGTAAATGTCAACGGGAAACTATCACACGGGTCACCTGTAGCATTGGGGGTGCCACAAGGCTCTATTCTGGGTCCGTTTTTGTTCCTTTTGTACATTAATGACTTACCTCACCTTATGAGAGATATCTGTGAAATGGTGTTGTTTGCAGATGATACATCTTTAGTTTTTAAGGTTAATAGACGGCAATTGGAAATTGACGATGTAAACAATGCTCTTTCTAGGATATTACACTGGTTTAGTGCCAATAACTTGCTTTTAAATAGTAGTAAAACTAAATGTATCAGGTTCTTTACTAAGAATGTGCAACAAGTAGAAACCAGGGTCTTGATGAACAATGAGGAACTTAAAGTAGTTAATGAAACTGTTTTCTTAGGTATAACATTAGATGCTAAGTTACAATGGGGTCCGCATATAGAAACTTTATCTGGTAGACTTAGTTCGGCAGCGTATGCTGTCCGTAAGATTCGTCAACTGACCGATGTTGACACCGCGCGTTTAGTATACTTCAGCTATTTTCATAGCATTATGTCTTACGGCCTATTACTTTGGGGCAGTGCCGCTGACATAGATACCATTTTTGCGCTCCAAAAACGGGCTGTCCGAGCAGTCTATAAAATGGGTCCACGGGAGTCACTAAGGAATAAATTCAAAGACTTTAACATCCTCACACTACACTCCCAATATATTTATGACAACTTAGTATATGTGCATAAAAATATTAATAAATTTAATAAAAACAGTGACCTCCATCAACATAATGTAAGAAATAAAAATAAGCTTGCTGTGCCCTTCTCTAGGCTCCATAAAGTGTCTCACTCATTCGTAGGTCAAAGTATACACTTTTATAACAAACTTCCAAACGACATGGTTAATTTATCACTGAACAAATTTAAAAAAGTGGTAAAGCACAGGCTCTGCCAAAAAGCATATTACTCTGTTAAAGATTATGTTCGCGATAAAGATGTTTGGAAATGAGTTGCTCTATTTCTAAGTTAAAATTGTTAATTGTAATTTGTAACAAATGTTGGCATTTAAAAAGAGTGGCCATGAGTTTCTTTGCCTGTATCTTCTCATGAGCTCAACCATTTGAACGGGCTTTTTTCAAGTCAAAATTGCAAATTTTTTTTTGGTTATTTTGTTTTGTATTTTTTTTTTCTACTTTATGACATGTCCAAGTAAATGTTAAGCATTTTTATAGAATAAAGATATTTTGACTTTGACTTTGACTTTACTAAACATTCCTAAGTGCAACGTGCCTATACATATAATTGAAATGCAAAGTATTTATATTAATCAAATTTTATCGAAGCCAAATCAAGGCACATAGGATGCAATAAATTTAGTTGCTTGACTCAAAAAGTTGTGCAAAACATATATTTATATGGAGTTTAATGGCGTAATAAATTTAACGATTGCTGTATAAATAAGGTAAGAATTTAATAAATTAATGAATTAATTAAGGGAACGAAATAAATCGAATAGAAATAAATAAACTATTTCACTTATTAGTTTTTTTATTTTTATTTTTTTTTAATGTTTATTTCTAAAAATTATAAAATAATATCTATGATCATTAATATTTTATTAAAACTGTCTGTTGCTAATGAATGAGCCGCATTAATGGATTTTTAAGCTACTTGCTTTTTCCCGCACATATCAGAGTAGGCAAAGGAAACCTAGTGTTAATACACTATGTTCTCATTAAAACACTTCCTCACCAAATTCTGGAGCCATTGCGTATTTAGTGGCGGAACAATCAACGCCGCGCTTTGTCTCGTTACCAGATCTAGGAAATGAATATTTCACTTTCTCGAGTGGGAATCGAACCAACAACCTTTCGCATTTTTCAGTCGCTTCAGCGGCCTCTTTTTTAGGCTTGTTATTCGTTTTATATTAAATATGATGTAATTTGATTTTCACAATATTAAATAAGGCTACGCTTTACAAATTTTATTGCTATAATTTTAATTATTTACAGTTGCCATTAATTACAGACTATGGAGTGCAAAGTGTCCGAAATGTTGATTTCAATAATGTAAATAAATAAATATAATTATGCAAGTTTAAATTCATTTAAAACAAATATGTATTATATATTATATTTAGACAAGCATTTAGCTGTTGATTTACCCGCGTTGACAAATGGAAATAACCATCCTAAATAAGCAAAACAATAGTATTACTTTTATAAAATATATAAAAGACTGATTGAATGCCTCGCGGCCCACCGTCTGTATGAGATACAGTGAAAAACCCTATATTCACTAGACATGCAATTTCCGGCAGCGCTTAAAAGGCTTTGAGCCCTTTTTTTTTACTTTCTTATAATTTAATATTTAAAATGAAATAATATAAACAATTTAAAGAAATTTTAAGGAATCGAAAAAAGATAGCAGTTAAAAGTAAAAGATAGTAGGTAAAAGATAGTCGTATAAAAAGTCCTCAACATGGCCAAAGATAATATAGGTACTCGTATAAAAAACAAAGGCCAGAAGTGGCGTAGGGGTACAAAATTGTGACTGTAAACTCGACAGGTTTTGGGTTCGATGGATTTCCACTCTTATGTTGTGATTCGCCTCTCAACATGCGACGCCTCCAGAACACGGTGGAAAGTGGTGAACAGAAGTGTCTACATGAGAACAGAGTGTCTTAACATTAGGTTCCCAGGTTCCCTCTGCCAAAACAAAGATAAAAGTACAGTATAATCTTAACTTACCTGTCATGATCGTACAAATTGCCATGCGGGTCTTGTGATTTTGGTTTCCGTATAATAAGAGCTCCGGCGGCCCCATCAGCTCTTTGCATACCAGAATGAGAGTGCCAGAAGTGAGTTCCCGAGTGCGTAGCGTTGAATTGGTATCTAAAACAATATATTAATATAAAATTTCATTAACTTAAATATGAGGCCAGTCGTGGTGTAGCGGCACAAGCGTGTAGATGCGAGTAGTGGGTTCGATTCCCAGTCGGAGGAATGAAATGTATATTATTTTCATTTCCTCGTTCTGGTAACGAGACAAAACGCGGAGTTGAGTATCGCTTTTCAACACGCAATGCTTCCAAAATTCGTAGGAAAGTGGGGTACTAAATTCCCAGGCCCCCTCTGCCTACCCTGCTATTTGAAGAATACAGGATAAAGCTGAAAAAAAAAAAATAACTCATAAGCTACATACATTCTCGTATATACGGAGAATAAATTAATAATTTAAAAGGCATTTTGCCTTTCTACTATAATAGTATTTATATTTTATTCATACACAACAACACAAAGGCGGACTTAATGCTTATTAACATTTTTGAGCTATCCTTTAGGCAAGCAAAAATGTTAGAAACGTAATATGTTAAATTAGACAACGTGTACTAAATTGCAAGGAGTTACCGAGTTAAAGTTATTAAAATGAAAATTATATATATGCAATCCCGCATATAGCAGTATGAGCTGAAGGGGAACCTTACGCCTTACGTTTGTCTTTTTATATGCAAGGAAATAAAACTAACTGATCCCCTCTGTCGGGATCGAACTCATAATCGTCGCGCTTATCGTTGCACCACGACGACTTCAAGAAGGGGACCTTCCAAAATTCAATTGTTTTTTCTTATGTTTTCAGATATCATTGAATAATGTTTTAGATGCGTATACAAGTAGAGTTGGCCGCTAAGATAATTCGATTACTTTTTCATTTTATATTATATCTCAAATCTTAAAACCTATTTATATATAAACACAAACCTGAAAGTAGACTCCGGCAGGATAGGACACTGTGTGACATACGGCGTTCCATCCATGTACGGTGTGCCGCGCTGATGCTGGCCGTGCCAGTGAACTGTGGTGCCTTCTGTCATTAAATCATTCTCTACATCCACTATTATTCTGTCATGTTGGCATACCTGTAATAATTATATTGTTATAGAAAAGATATAAAGAATAGAAAACGGCGTTAACTTACGCCTTTCCTGCTTAGTGCAGGATACAGCGTCCATTTTAAAAAGAAGATAAAAAACAGCATCTATGCAATGGTTTAATCCCTAGGGGGAATAACTATATTTGAATTGTTTTTTCACGCTCTATTAGAACCAACCGACGCATAAGGTATGCATTAGAAACGGATAAAGGCCATGTTTTAAATATCTATTAGATTATTGTAAGTGATATACGAAATTATGTAATGATCATATAATTTTTAAATATTTTTTTCTCTTAAGTTTTTCATAATTATTCATATGGAAAATTAATTTATTTTGGGAACAAATAAACCATTGTATACAATAAATAATAATTAAATACCTCTTCACTGATATATTACGCGCTATCATTGAAACTTATATCACACAATAACAGCATTTATGGTCAATTAAGTAACTTTTGCGTGATTTGCAGGAGCATAAAATATTTTTAATTGTTATCATATACTTTATCATCATGTTAATTAATGAAATTCAATGGGGCGTGGGTTCGAATATGCTTAAATATATATTTAGATATTTCTAGCTATAAATAAATCCTAAGCAACTGGACAGATTTTAAGGATTTTATTTTCTTTAACTATGTAATGTTCCGCAATTCAATACTAGCAAATTCATGGATAAGGGGTAGTAAGCAGAGATATTAAGAAAATAGACAAACACAAACAGAGTTGCAAGCAGCTACTAGTATCAAATACACCTTACAATTGTAATAATAATAAATATCCTAATGAATCTACCAGCTACATCTATTCAAGTTACCTAAGCTATACTTATTTAATATTTTTTGTCAATTAAAATGTACAAATGATGATAAATTACTTTGCGGTGGAGGGTTTTTTGTGGTTTTCAAGCAGGATTTTCCTCGTGCTGAGATCTAGAGTACCATTGAAAAGGGTGATACATCCCCTAGAACGGTTGAAGTATCTGTTTAATTATGCACTACTTGTGCTTGCGTTTTCACTTTGTGTTTCTCTTAATATACGCTAATTAGCCCGATTGATAATACAATTTATAATGAGACTGTGTGATGAAGTAATATAAAGTTATTTCATCTAAGAATCTTCTATTAATAGTCCTGCCCATGATTGGCTTGGAAAAAAATATTTTTATGGTTTTCGTAACCCGCTCTATCCCGCATATAACAAAGTAGGCAGAGAGAGCATAGTGTTAATACACTCCGCTGTGCCTTAACACTAGGTTTTTTCTACCTACCCTGCTGAGTGCGGGTTACAGCATTACCCTAAACAAACTCAAAATTAAAAGCATTTTTTTGCTCACCTCTATAGCAGGTCCCGGCATCTTCCTATTAATTACATTGAGAGCTCTGTTAATACCGTCCGCCGGTATGCAATCCAGTCTTTTACAATCCGTCAAATTGTAGGGGCAGTCGTAGCACGCCTTACTCATAGTCTGATACCATTCTAGATTGAAATGGTAGTAACAAATCATAGGTTCCTCTCCTTCCATACATTCTCTTTGGCAAGGATGTTGTTCATTTATCAGTTCTCCAGTAACTTCGTCGTATTGTACATGTGCTCTTATAGAATTCTTCTTTTCTAAACGTCTTAGATTCATATTTCTTCTAGCATTCTCGAATACAATTTTCTTAAGTGTTTCCAGTTCGTCTTGTCTTGTTTTTGTTTGGTATTTGATATCGTTATCTACAGATAGATTGGTCACTGGTAGTAATACTTTGGACGCACTTTCTGGTGTTTTCAGTTGGTCATCGCTACCAACAATTTTAACATTTGGGGATTCTGCACTTGAATTGTATTTATCTTCTATTATAGCTAAAAGTTCTGAAATCTGTTTGTTTTCAATGGGTGCGCTTAGTGTAGTTGCTTCCTGTGTTGCACTTTCAATTTCATAGTCTGTGGTGGTCTCAATTTTTGTTTGTATTCCTATTTGTTTAGTATCTGAAACAATTTAATATGAGTTTTACTATATGAAAATGCATAACATTTTTAATATAAATTGAATGTTACTTATTTCCTTGCAGTACATGATCAGCATAATTATCAACTACTCCTATTTTTTAAAGAGATTTTATCTAAGTTTGTTATCGTTAGAGATATCTAAACTACGAGTACAGGATAGAGAATTAATGAAAATATGTATTGCTTACTTATGTATAGATATATAGATACACTTAGGTCAAATAAAAGAACTATGCATAAGGATAAAATTCGCAATTTTTTTGCCCAATTTTATTATAAGGTGTAACGAATTTTAAATTAAAATTACAATATTATAAAGATACCAAAATATTAAACAAGAATATCATTTAAACATCCAATTAGAGCTACTATTGCATCGGTTTGTACTTTTTGTCTTTTTTTGTCAGCTTCGTCAGTTACCTATAATACTCGTAACTGTTGACTGTCGATCTCAGATTGTTGTATCAGTCTTTCGGTCATTGAGGTAAATTAAATAAATACTGCATAACGAAACTTAACGCCGCAATTTATTTAAGAAAATAAAAAAAAACTATATACTCGTATGTTTCAAATATAAAAAATTGTTTAAGTGGAACGTGAACTTTTACCACGGCAAAACAAAGCCAAGTAATTTTAATTTTTCCGAATAATTTTTATTCGGCTCTATAGTTTATGCTGCAAAGCAAGATAGATAAAGAGACGCAATGTCACGACACTGTATTCACTGACACTTACAAAACCCATAAATAATAATCTGTAAACACTTATAGTCCGATGGTATCCTACTAGGCTAGAGGCATATAAATCCAGATATTCTAATGATTTCACATGGAATAATAATTCCATTATACTGTTGTATAAAATATAATAAAGAATTTTCTGTTGAGCGAAATAAATTTTTACAAGGCTGAATAAAGTTATATTTTTCCCACATATTTTCCTCAAATTGTGATGAAAATAAAATATAAAAAATGAATACGAATATATTTTATATTTATAAAAATATGAATTGTTAAAAAACATTATTCTTTTTATTATTAAATAGATTCACATTCGAATACTTCAGTCAATTAAATATAGTATATGTTTTAATTGATACAACAAATTTATTTATAAGTCATTCGAATTCTATTGTTATTGAACAATTCTTATTGAATTAACTTTTCGAAATATGAATAAATGAAGGTAGCGTAGCGTTCTACAAGTACACAATTACTACTACTTTTTTTCCCTTAATAACCGACTTATAAAGTTATAATAACTAAAAATAAAAATAAATCAGTTTCACGCTGGTGAACAAAGCAGGGTAAGCGCGGCGTTGAGTTACGCCACTCAACATGCACTGCCTCCAGAAAACGGCGGAAAGTAGGGAACGAAGTGCCTTAATAGCCATTTTTTCCCTCTGCCAGCTACTCGCGGGATAATGCTATGAAGCTGTACAGAAAATATTTATTTAAACATAAAATTTCTCCCAACATAACCCTATCAAACATTTTTACATCAATAATAAACGACTCCTCGAATCCCCAAACCACATAATCGCATATAAACTTAAATAATAATTTCAGATTCAACATGGAGAAAACCCAAAACTATGATTTATATATATAAATAATGCTCCATACACTTCCGTCCGTACTCCGCGTAATAGAGTACAGATCATAAATTTCAAGAAGCTCCATGCAATACGTTTTCTAGGCATTAACGTCGTCCCAGTTTATTTACCGAGAGAGCCGTATCACTCCGCCATTACTACAAATTAAATGGACTATAGAGATGGGATATCTTGTTTAACGTTCGTAATACAATTTTCTTTAATGAAACTAAAGGAAATGGGAAATATTTATGAAATAGTGATGTTTTTGTTGATTCGCTAAAACCTTTTGTGGGATTATTATCTTAAAACTCTCGTACGTGGGAAGTTACGTATTTTTTTTAACTATTGTTAAAATTAAATACATATACAATACAAGAGACTTTTTGTGCCCAATTGAACCTACACCTACCTCACAACTGAACCAAAGTACCGCAATTCTATATTTTAATAAAAATAAAGAAAAAAACAACAATACAAAATCCCCCAACACTCATCAACACACTAATGAGTTAATATATGAAAAATAAAATGCAATGCCAGCAATTTTAAAACGAAACAAGGCACGTTCGACATACGATGCCGTAGTTTTAATTGGCGTCCGTACAAAAGCCAACCGTTTCATATACATTTCTCTCTCCAGGATAGAATGGAATTGTCAAAGCGATGCGGTCTCTGGCGGTCAGCTCTGAATCTAGGCACTAAATGCATAAGGGCTAGAATTCTTTAGTATTGTCACAGTAAAATTGGTCGCGATGTATTCTGGCTGGCCACAGCGCTGTTGTTACGGAAGTGGTACGAGTACGTAAATGAGCAGGGTTGTCTTTTTAATATGATGGTTTTTCAAAAAAAACGAGGGGAAAACGTATGATAAGCAAATGAGGGGATGATGTTTTATCATATATATACTACGTAATGAAATATCTTCGGAATCTTTACTACGAAAATTATACAAAGCCGAAGTCGAATGCGGTTTTAACACAATTAATAGTTGGTATATTCTAAGCCAAGTAAAGCCTATTATTTTTTTTATTTTACGCTAACTATGGTTAAAAAAGACAATGATAGAAATTGATATTCCAATACCCTTATTTCGGCTATTTACTAAAATTTAATTGATTATGAGGCTAGTCGTGGCTTAGGGGTTCGATTCTCAATCGAGCCCTACCATGCTACATGTGGAATACAGCGTGAACCTAAAGAAAATAAAATATGCACCATATACCATTTCCACAAAAATCCCCAAGAATACAGTCGCTATCATTTGATAGTCGCCACAATCACGTACCACCAATCAAGGCTGTAGCGAGTTGCTCAACCTAATCGTACCATTCATCTTGCACTTGCTGTTGTTGGAATGGAGCGGCTTGATATTGACTGTTGTTTTGTGTTGATTAATTGCTTAGTTGTGTTGATGGCGTCGTGGTGAAATGGTATAGCATCTGTGTTACCATAAGCACGATGGTTGTGGGTTCCATTACAATTTGAAGGAATTAATTTTATCATCGCTCTGGTAACAAAGCGAGACGTTAAATTCCTCCACTGACCACGTAATATCTTGAAAAATGGAGAACGGATTGTCGTATCAGGATACAGTGAGAAGCTAAACGAGTACTTAAAGAAATTTTTTTATTTATATTTTTGTAACATATATTTTTCATAGATCACATTCGATTGCATCGCAATTCACATGAAACTTATTACAAAACTTCTACTTAAATAAATACAAAGAGACACCAAGAAGTTGTCTTTAGCTACAATCTCGTTTTCAACAAAATAATAACACCATAAAACTTTATGTATCGTATAAAATGTGTAACGCAACACTAATTTTAAGATGTCAGTTAAATATAGATAATATACATAAATAGATTTTACTAAATAAGATTGCAGAAATATAGTTCAATGAGCTCTAAGATTTGGTTAATTTAAATAAAATTTTGTAGCAAATTGTGTTGCGGTCGTTGGCCGCTATAAAGTATTTACAAATAGAAACACAACATACAAGATGAACTCATTATTAATGAAAAAATAATTTGCAAAACTTTTAAGCGTTCCATTCCACAAAATTCTTAAAAGATGAAAAATAAAAATCGAACTTATAATTAAAATACAACTATTTCTAAAAATTTCATGTTCATACAAAATATGAAAATAAAGTGATATATAAGAAAACAAAAATATATAAATATTTACAAATATCAAAACTTGATACCAGATGTACACAGACATCAGGACAGACGTATTTTCAAATAGTTACCGACAACTTCACAGCTTGTTGTTGACAGATGTATCGAGAAACACATATCCTTTTATACATGTTTATCTGAACCTTCCTAACAAAGGTAGTTTCTTATAGTAGCAATTTAGAGTCATGGATTTCTATGATTATTGAGGCCTCGTGTAAAGGGTTTTATTTCAGTTTATACGATATGCTAAGGGGAAATGCGCTTGCATTTTGTCTTTGAGTTGAATATAGTTAATTTTATTATTGCAGTTGATCGCTTAAACAAGCTATAAAATTAATAGTATCTTAGCACCAGGTCCTACCCAGCAGGGTAGTAGTATATAGCAATATGCGGGAAACAAGGTGAAGCTGATTTAATATTTTTTTAAATTAATAATGAAGGATCATTTTGGGAATTTACAATTTATTTTTTACATTTTATAAAATTTATATTTTCATTTAATATTTATTTAATTGTGTGTAAAAAAAAACAATAATAATAATAACAAATATCAAAACCTCTCACCGCGCACATCAAAGTTCATAGATGGGTAGACATCGAATCCGCAAACGCGTTGTTATTACGATTGACGATTATTGCGGTAGATTAGTGTTTGTTTGCGTTAATTATTATTATTATTTTAGTTTAGAATGTCCTTTTACTAGTAAGATTGGATTTGGTTGTAAATTAGTTAATATAGTTATTTATTATTAAGATTCTTAAGGTTATTCCAATGGTCGTCGAAGCGGTAAGCTAAATATTGAAATGAAATATTTTTTTTTATTTATACAAACTTTATTTTTTGTACCTACTGTATTCATAGGAAAAACAAACAAAATGAAAATCCAAATAAAGTACATTTTTAAATCAAAATTACTTATATTTTGAAAACTACTAACTACTATTGTAAACATGTATCTCAATCTCAGAATTCACGAATTGTTTAATTGGCTGCACTATTTTCTGCTTACAACAGAGGAAATGCGGGAAGAAGCTACTATCAAAATGCTTGGTTCTTGAGACTTTCCGTTAGAATCCCAGACATTGCGAGGAACTGAAAATATTGAAATATTTCATTCCCACGATGAGAAATCGAACCCATAACCATCACGTTTACAGTCCCACGCTTGCCGGCGCCACGACGTTCTCAACATATATTTTTATTATTTATTACCATATTGAACAAAGTAAAATCTATTTTCGCGAAACTCAAACCCTAAATAACTAAGACTTTAATAATTAGACTTAAAATTGTTTGAACCTTGGCACGTTGCAAACTCGTTCTAAAAGCGACATGTACAAACATCTTATGCAAGGCATTTGCCAACTGGAATGAGCAAACTGATTTGCATGATCGATACTTTTACGTGCACGAAAGGTTTTTTTTTCATTTTTTAAAAATAAAAATTTCTTTTAAGGTCCGATATGTCAAAAGGAAAACGACATTCTTGTATTTTTTGTTTTTTTTTTTTTTTTTTTTTTTTTTT
>JAKRZM010000999.1:2627594-2786932 GCA_036379175.1 Heliconius cydno galanthus
TTTTTTGTTTTTTTTTTTTTTTTTTTATCAGTTTCAAGATGTATGCCGCAGCATGCCGGATGGCAGAGGAAGCATAGTGTTAAGACACTCCACCCACCATTTCCACGCATCGAGAGAATGAAGAAATGAAAATATTAAATATTTAATTTCCTCGTTTGACCGTTCGACGTAATTAAACAGTGCAGCGTTTTAATACGCAACTAAAAATATATTTCTATAACCTACTCCTGAAGAACGAGTGAAAATTTTAAATCAGCTTAATTTTCAACTTTCAAATTAGAAACTATTACTTAGTCTTATAAAATAAAAATAGATTTGTTACTAGCAGTAATTTATTTCGAACTAAGCAAATATATTACACGAACTCCAATCCCAATCTTGTATGTAAACAGCCTACAGCTTTAATACTATACGAATTGAATATTGAATGCCCCACAAATATCTATTCAGTGAGAAACATAACTGAGGTGTGAACCTTAATTAATATGTTAATTGCATTATATTCGTGTGGCCGATGAAATTTATATGTCCCTTCGTTGGGATTTGACCTGGTTTAATAATTAATCCTAAACTTCTTGTTAGATGTACCTATAGGTATATTATGTTAGCTTTGGATAGGAAGCCTTGTTAAGTTTCTGTTATACGCTTACGTTACTCCGAATGATATAAAAAATAATCTATTTTTTGTTTTACGCTGTATTTTGCATATGGCTGGGTAATAGACGCAACACCCCAGGCACCACCTATTTTCGAGACATAAGACATAGTTAAACGACGGAATTTGACGCCGCACTTTATCTTTAATTATATAAATCATTCCTCGAGTGGTAATCGAACTCACAACTGTCGTTTACAGTCTTTGCCCCTGCACCATTGAAACTTTAAAATTAGAAAATAGTACAATAATACTATCAAAGAAAACATATAATTTTGTCCAGATGAGATTTCGTCTCATAATAAGTAATTTGAGCCTGAAAACTAGGAAATGTATGTTAAAAACATTTTTAATATATAAAATATGATTTCTGATCTCTCATCAATTTAAAATAATAGAAACTTCACAATTTACCTACATTACACAAATAATAATATGCATATTATAATTCATACTAAGTTCAAAGACAACGATGCGTAAGAAAGGCACTTACACGGTTCATCGAACTACCTTTCATTACGGAAGGTCAAGGCTGTTGAGACGAGATCGTTCCTTTTTCTCTTTGCAATTTTATATTTTTTTCAAAGAATTGGTAGTTTATAAAAGAATTTCATCGTAAATCGCAAGTACTTTTGGACTCTCGAGTATCATTTACTTAGCGTTTTTCGTGACTTTTCCTCGCTAGTAACAAGACAAAGCACGGCGTTGAGTTCCGCGTCATTCAAAAAGGAACCTACTTTTTTCTCTTAATAACGATCGTTTTATCAATGTTAGTTTTGATAGTTAGTTAGTTTAAGATACGGCTTCTTAAACTAGATATTCAAAGTAAAATCAACAGAATTCCGAATATTATTGTTAGTAGTTTAGTTACCCCAATTTACAATCTAATAATTAGGTCACGGCCACTAGGGCCGAAACTGCTAAACGCTATACCAATAAACCTATAGTAAGAGAAAGTAATACTTCGAAATAATATTACAATAATAAAAGAATTTAAAATATATTAATTTATTCGTCTTAGTGTTTGTTTAGGATAAATTAAAATAAATGAATTTTTGAGGTAAGTTTTCGATAGGGAATACTAAGAAATACGCCTAAATAAATAAAATCTAAGTAAATAAAAGTATTAATTGAAAGAATGTAGAGATATTCATTGTTGCATTGTTATTTCCTCATAGGATTTTCCTTGTAAGACTGCATTCGAAAAGTCCAACATAACAGGTTCTAGGGATATTCCTCAAATTTCATATGTATGTAGGATTCGAAAAGTCCAGTTTGACAGGCTCTAGGGTAATTCCCTATACTTAATATGTCATAGTTTATACTAAACAGCAATTTTTTGGAGTAAAAGCATTGGAAAAATATTAAAATAGTTTAGAAAGAATCAATTAATGCCATGAATTGTGAATTCTTTTTCCTTTTTTTCTTCAGCTTCACGCTGTGTATCAGGGTAGGCAGCAAAAATATTCCACACTAATTCCTTTCCCCGAGTGGGAATCGAACCCACAATCGTCGCTGCATCATCAATAATCTTAACATTACCTATATAATTATATAAAGATAAAAAAATATATCTAATTTAAATAATAGAATACTATGACCTCGCTGAGTCAATACGTACAGACTGACGGGCAGACAGCCGCCAAGGCCAGGAGGCAGATGATATTCACGCTCGGTCGCATTGTAAATTCTGAAACAAACGAAAAAAAAACTTTTAATTACTTATTCAATCAATTCAGTAATTTATAAACTTAGTACTTTTTTTATTATCACGTTTCATTCCATATATAGAATAATTTAAATATTTTCAGTTTTATATCGTAAGTTGCAATAAGCCTTAAAACAATATAAAAAATCGCTTTGAAACTTTCATATTTACAAACTCAAAGTTGAAGGTAAAGTCGACATAAACAAATAGTTTTCAAAATAGAATTTCATTCACACGTTAAATTTAACAATAACTCAGGAACACTCACAAATGGAAATTCATCATGACAGTTTAAAATAGAACTTTATATTCCTTCGGAGAGCTTTAAATCATTTGCTTGGAACTTTCATATCAAATTCTATAAATCAAAGCACCTGTTTTATTTCACTTAAAATTGCACATTTTTCCTCCTCATTTTTGTGAATTTTCTTTTATAAATGTTAGATATTACAATGTAAAAAACTATGTTAATATATAAAAAAAACGCTATAAGCATATTTAATATATATATGTAGATAGATTTTGAGGGTATAATTTCGATTGGAGTTTCGCAATTTTACACGCAGGGTAGTACGCGAGGCAATTAAAAAATCGTTGGCGGTAGTTTGAAATAATAATTAAGTCAACTGACAGACGTCTACCACTCCACCCTACCTGTGACTACGGACTACTGCAAATTGTTAAAAATTTCGGGATTCCAAAAAATATACGCAATTAATCCTATTTATGACTTTTAGTTGGGTATAGGCTTTTTATTTTTTTTTTTAGCTTCACGCTGTATCCCGCACACAGCAGGGTAGGCAGAGAGTGCCAGAGGGCGGTCAGCTTGGGGAAGCTGTAGGCGCGCGCAGGTTGTTCCCGCGCGCTACTCCGAGCAGGCCGTCGAGGGTGCCCACACACCCTTGACTCCGCGACGTGCCTAGCAGGCTCCCGCCGCCGCGTTTCGTNACTTAGTGTTAAAACACACCGTTCCCCACTTCCCGCCGAATTTTGGAAGCTTTTGTGTTTTGCGCGAGCAAATGGAAATATAAACGTAAATAAATATTTCACTTCCTCGAGTGTGGATTGAACCCACAACCGTCGCGTTACAGTCACACCCTTGTGCCGCTGCTCCACGACGGCCTCACAACTTGTTTTTTTTTATAAAATTTGAATAATTGTATTTGTACTGTACTGATAATGTAGGTATATCATGCGTGAAAGGCAAATAGAATGTAGTTTAGCTCACATTAGCAAAGTTTGTAACAATATTAATGAACAGTATGAATTGAATTGAATGGAAAAATATATAACATTTAAATTGTAAAATGAATTAAAAATAAAGTTATTCATTAAAAAAAAAAATATGTCATTACTTCAATAAAAGAAACATCAACAAACCACCAGTTGTAATCAAATTATTAAATCAATGCAAATATTTACATAATATTAAATTTGCGACCTCATCCACATCCTTCAAAAAAACTTAAAGCGTGTGACTTTTATAATTGGTTCATAAAAAAATATAATCAACGTATAATAAATCAATTTGAACATTAAATAATAAAAAAAAATAATGACTTATTTACAAATTAGCAAGAATGTGTGTTGAAATATGTTTATAGAAAAAAAAACCAAACAAGCTGTCACATGACAGTGCAATATGACATGCGAGTTCCGTTGAATGACCTCAGTGCTTATTCTGTAATTTATTACTTAATAATATTTTTTTTTGCTCTACGTGTTTTCCGCTTGAGGCCGTCGTGTTGCAATGGTACAGCACCTAACTAGCTGTAAATGCGATTCGATTCCTACTTTATAAAATATTTTTATTTCGCTTTCTCTAATAATAAGACAGACCGCGGCGTTGAATTCCGCCACTGAACACTCAATGTGTCGAAAATAAGAACGGAATGTCTTAGTTTCCGAAAGTAAAGCAAAAAAAAATTCCGCTTATAGCAAGGTAGACCAGGAAAACCTAGTGTAAAGACTCCGTCCTCTACTTTCCGTTAATACTCCCTTCCGTTAACTGTCCCTATTATATTAATTGTCACAGATTAATCTATATTTTATAAATCTAATTCCAATGAAACTATTAATTTAAGTAAAATTAATAGTTTAATTGTATCTGTAAAAAATAATTAATATATTTGTTACAAATTCATTAATTTTACTTTAAATATAATAAACACCTACAATAAAAATTACATAGTTAAAAACCATTCATAGAACATTATGAAATAATGATACAATAAAAATGACTTACGGACAATATAATTTAATTAGAAAATTGCAGTTTTCCGTATACTGCTTCAAACGAAGCTAATTGAACCAGTCACGAATGTTCTATTTCCCAAGAAATAATAAATCTTATACAGATGCAAATTGACCCGGACATATTGAAAATATTATAACAATAAAACTTATGTTATAAATAAATACTGTCATTAATAAATAATTTATACAATTGAAATATAAAATGCAATTAAAAATTCTCACAAAGCTTTAATACGAATAATTGTTTCACTTTGTTGAGAAGACGCTATATTTTTTTCAGATATTGAGTTCCCCATTTCAGTTTCCCCATTCCCATCCCATTGAGAGGCGGGGGGGTGTTGAGTGGCGTAACTCAGCGCCGTCTTTTATCTAAAATTAAAGGATGTTGGGGATATTTTTCTGTCTTTTTCTATATAAGTTTTTAATATTTAATACAACTTTTTTGTATTTTTAAACAACAGTAGAAGAAATGATATCAATCCAAATGGTTAAAACACTGCCGTTTCGCGTTTTGTAATCTATTGCACTAACATTATTATCTTTACAAAATTAAAATTGTACAAAATTAGGCTGATTTTAACACAGAATACAAAAAAATAAAGTAATGTACATTGTATATGAATGTCAGATTATGAAAGTACATGCCTTATTAGCATTTTACGTTTATAGTGGCTTAAAATGGTTAACAATGTTTCCTGAAAAATATATATTTTTAAATGTTTTTTGATTTTATTAGGTTCATGAAACTCCTTGGAATAAACGTTAACAGGCAAAATTACTAATGCGAAGTTTTAGAGACATTGCGTAATAAATTGCGGAACTTAACGCTGTGCCTTATCATATCAGAACAAAATAAATAAAAGAACATCTGTGACTATTGTGAATATAGATACTCATAGATATTATCAAACATTTTGTTTTAGTTCTAATAATATATCGTAAAGGTAATACGGAATAAGGCGCTGTCGTCGTTACGTCAAGCAATGTGTGTCAATGACGCTCGCATACATTACCGTGCGATCAGCTGTTTGCTGCATACTAGGTGGATGTAAATTATTTAACAAATAAAATATTTAGGAGGTTTATTATGGGAATGGAATTTTTAAGTCATTTTATATTTTTATATTTGGCTTTTAGCATTTTTATATTAATTTATTAACTATATAAAAGTGGGTAGATCTCGTATGTTTAATATAGGGGAGAGCGGGGCTAAAAGTTACCGAGGTAAGTTGTTCCGATGGAAATAATTTCGCGGAGAAAAGTGATAGGAATATTTAGTAAACATATAGTGAAAGGCAATGTGATAGCGCACCCATGGCCAGCATATTGAACAATTCAGTGGCACCCGAAACCAATGGAATAGCACACGGGTGTCGTTGGTGTACGATTGTAAATATTTTTGCATTTCATATTTTTGGTCTATCTCACAAATTTTAACGATTAGCCTCGAGTATGTTAGTGTTTTTTTTACATTATATTACCTACTATTTCGGAACACTATTTGTAAATTATTTATGTTTTCTATATCTTATTTATATTTAATTTTTTTTCAACACGTGTTTTTGGGGCTAGATGTTCCCTTTTTTTGGGGCATGTTGTGACCTGTTGTTGTGACGAAAAACTTTCGCCAATTCATTTGTACCAATAATGGGATGTAAATATTGTAATTTTTCATACTAAAAAATAATGTAATTTAGTAACATGCGGACTTATGCTCGGAAATCAACTCGAGGTTATGTGTCATATGAGTTGATGCAAAAAGCAGCGGATGTAGTTTTCAAAGATTGCAGGAATAAGATAAAAACTGTTACCAAAGAATTACATATACATATTAAGTGCGAAAACCTAAAGGTATAAAATTTTTGTTTATTATTTTGGTTTAACAAAATCAAAATAAGTTTTATTTTATGTAAAATTATCTTTTACTTTTTAGTTCCGTTGTTTTTCGGTTCGGTTTTTTTCGTTCAAAATTAATTCTTTTTACGATTTTAAGTGATAAGTAACCTTAAAAGGATATTTCTTAAACGAGTGTTGGTTGTGGTGGTAGTGGTTGGTAACGAGTGGCATCTGTTGTGATATGTAAAACTTGACTCAATTAGGTATTATTTTTGTGGAAACTAACATTTTGGTATATTAACAAGAAAATACATAAAAAATATTCGGGCCAATTGGGAACCTCTCCCTTTTTTGAAGTCGGTTGAAAATGAAAACTTCTTTTATGAGGTTGGTTGAAAAGAAATGCAACGATGGGGAATCTTACTTCTGACAATAATTTTAACAAAGTTTTCCCTTGTAACTATTCTAGTATAATTAATATTTACCAAAATAAAAACAAATTTTCTCAATTTTGACCGGATTTTATAATCAGAACCTAACCAAACTTTCATCAAACTATCCTTGAAGTGTATCCTTTCAAATAAGAAAAGAATCATTAGAATCGGTTGGCGTGATATTGAGTTATTCGTCATTTTGTCGCACACGTACCAATACAAATTTAATACTTATGTGATTTTCTCATAGATACCATTGTCAAAAATAGACCAAAAAAAAATTGGTTCCCACATGGGAAGCACTACCTTTCAAATAAAAAAAAATCATCAAAATCGGTTCACCTAATCAAAAGTTATGAAGTAACATACATAAAAAAAAGAAACAGTCGAATTGATAATCTCCTTTTCTTACAGAAGTCGGTTAAAAAAGATTTGCTTTTGCGCCTGGTGATTATTATGATAGTGTTGATTATTCCTTAAATAAACAGGCTTTGTTCGATTATTTATTGTTTTTTATTTTGCAAATAATAGCTTTAAAAATATGGTAACAATTTACCCCGGTCTGTTAACAACTTGCCCCAAGTCGGGGTAAGTTGTTACTTTCCGACTTCAGTCATAAAAAAAATCATAATAAAAAAGTCTTACACAGAATACCCCAAAATTACTGTTTTAATTGCAAGTCTAGATATGTAAGTTGAATTTGATTATATTGTATTATACTAAAATCAAGTATTCGTAGCAATATTTGAGGTTAAAAAAAAATCGGAACTTTTGGCCCCGCTCTCCCCTATTTCAGGTTAAGATATAGGCCGGAAGTATTTAACTTAAATATTTTATTCTTATCCTGAATGGAGAAATTTATTAATATATTTTTATTTTATAATAATATATGCATGAAAACTAAAAAATTGGCAATCTAAATTAAATTGCTAAAATTTCAACGAAAATCCTTTATATTTTGTGTACGTGAAAACTTTTAACCACTTACAATCAACTCCCGGAAAGCTTTTCACTTTTCGTTATAAAAGCTTAACAAAAGTCTCGTCTACATTGAATCAACTCTATATACAATAGTATACGGAATATATGAATATTATATATATAATTATATCTTATTATAGCCTTTTCCCATTTGGGCTTTTTCTATTGTTTGCAAATTTTTCTATTTACATTTCTTTTTTATATTACTACTTTTATTTTGTGTACA
The DNA here is from genome assembly GCA_036379175.1 of Heliconius cydno galanthus. Taxonomy (NCBI): domain Eukaryota; kingdom Metazoa; phylum Arthropoda; class Insecta; order Lepidoptera; family Nymphalidae; genus Heliconius; species Heliconius cydno. The sequence continues at coordinate 2,635,691 of JAKRZM010000999.1, forward strand.
ATAAAGAATTGTATTATTATTATTAATCTAGTGTTAAGACATTTATGCAATGCTCAATTTTTTGTACAACGTGTTGAGTAGCGGAACACAACGCCGCGCCTCGCTTATTATAGAGAGATAATAAAAATAATTTATTGCTTCAAATAGAAATCGAACCCACGATCATCGTATCGTAGTTAGGCACAAGCCAACTGCGCTACAATACCGTCATTAAATCTTAGACGAAGATACGAACCTTGAATAGATTAATTAACCTTTGAGTTAAATATTTTTTGACCTTAGGATTCTTTGAAAATAACAAGGAAGCAATATATGAGTCATAGGTTATGTCGATGAAATATTATGTAATTTTGTTTAGCTACTAATTTTATAAATTCATATTCGTATCGTAAAAAAGACAGCTTTACGCTTATTTCTGCATATCAAGATAGGCAGAGGGAAACTAAAGTTAGTGTTTTAACACTCTGCCTACTCATTCCACATTTTTAGTCGTATTTTTGGGCCATTGTGGTGGAGGAACTCAACACCGCACCGTCGTTTGTCTATCAAAGTGGAGAAATGAAAATAAAATAAATAAAATAATTAATTCCAGTACCTACCAGTAAATATGAGTTAGTTAGTATGTTGATTGATTAAGCGGGGAAAAATCTTAATTATGAACTTCCGTTATATGTATGAAGAAGATTTTTTAAATTTCTTTATAAAGAAGATAATAGCATTATATTTTACTTTCAAACAAAGTAATTTTGAGAAATTTGCATTTTTATTACTATACGTACGTGACAAAATTAGTATTTTAAGTTGGAAGAATATTATGTTATCACATAATATTCTAATTTAAAAAATAATATATGTAATTATAGGCGAATATGAAGTAGTTTTCTGCAATGTTTGAAAGTAATTTTAATATTAGTTTACTCAAAAGAGTCGAAATATAAACGATGTTCTAAAAAACGATGAACTCTGTTTATCTCGATTACTAATTCTTTTTTTAACCGTAGGCAGAGATAACCTATTTAAAATTGGGGAATTTTTTTAGCGTCACGCAGCATCCTGCACATAGCAGGGTAAGCAGAGGGAACCTGGAAACCTAGTGTTAAGACTTTGTTCCCTTTAAGACATCTCCGTTTACTACGTTCTGCCGAATTCTGGAGGCATTGCCTGTTGAGTGACGGAGTGCCATTTATTTATATACTTGATTAAAACATTTAAAGTATGGAGTCCACAAGAATATTTTACAACAAAATATAAGGCGTTGAGAAATGTTTATACAAAACAATTGTATATGCCATTTTCGTATAATATTGTTAATTGAGATAAAAACATGAGATTATAATACAAATACATATTAAATTAGAAAAATATATTGGAAAAAAATCCTTGGCATTCCTTCCATAATAAACAATCAGATACAATACATATATCCATGACTAAATTGAGTATGGATTTATAATGAGCAAAAAGGGGAACTAATTGGCAAATTAACGATCAATAGATTAGCCGAGTGCTATTCTTTGACAAGCTTGTGTCTTGTTCCGCTTGTACTTGTTATTTACTTCGTATAGTTATATGGAAAAAAAAATCATTTTCTGTGCGAAAAACATATTTTTGTAGTTAGTACTGTAAGAAATAATATTTTTAAAGAAGGTTTCTTATATCTGAACAAGATGGTACCTGTGTATCCATATTTTTATAGTAAAGTGTTACTGTCATTTTCAAGTATTATTCCAGATTTAGAATGAAAAATACTTTTATAGAAACATATAAAAAAAATGTTTTGAAAACTTTTAGACAGTTTCGAAGAATTTTTGTAAATGAAAAATCTTTATACATAATACTCGAAAAATCGAAACTCGAAGTTTCTATTTTTAATTGTAGGTCTAGTTAAATATAATTGAAAATAAATATGTAAATGACAAACCTTATTATTAAAACGCACTATTCCTTTATAGAAGATATAAAATTACACTTTCACTTAAACATTATCAAATATCATCTAGAATTAATATATATAAAAGTAACATTTTTATTTCAGAGACAAAATTCATTTGTCGATGCCATTCAATTTTAATTACTAACTGATAATAACTCCGCAAACTTGACCTCAGTACAAATGAGGTGTAATACGTAAATAATTGTTTATACAACAGACATGGGAATTTACGTTTGTTTATATTATTTTATATAAAATAGCAGCAGGGTAGATACATCTGTATTTACCCTACTACTATGTAGGTTATCTAACCTAGTGTCAAAACACTTCGCTCTCCACTTTGGTAAGTGAAAATATTAAGTAATTTCTTTGACTAAAGATCGAATTGCGTTTACAGTCCGACACTATCCCACTACGCCACTGGCCTCCATATAATAATCATTACAGTAAATATCGTTTTATTATTATTTATTATAATACCAATAATTAAATTTAATTAAATCAGTGTTAATAAAGAAAATATGGGAATAAATACATATTATTAATAATAATAAATCCGGATTTACATTTAACACATATTCTAGATCCAGATCATAAATTATGACGAACTCATAGCGCAGTGAGAATGTAAAGGTACTAAATATTGTTGGTTCCAGCAAGACTAAATGTGGCGTTATGTACCGCTACTCAAGACGAGCGATAAGCGGTAGCAGAAAGTAAGGGCGGAAAATTAAGTGTCTTGTCAATAGTGTGTTTTTGTATCTACCCTGCTATGAGAGCCGTGAAGGATGAGGTTGATTTTCATTTACTCCATGTGGAAAAACAAAACTGCGCACGTCGTTAGGTTCCGCCACTGTATGCAAAGTAAAAAAAAAACAAATTATATTACCACTCGCTCCTCTGTGCCTACCCTGCTATATGGATTAAGCCAAAAGTCAAAAATCATCATCATTATAGATAAAAAGACAACTTTCCTAATTTCAAATAAGTAATAAAAACTTGTAAAGTCACGATTATCGACTTTACACAAGAGCGATAAAACAAAACCATTACTCACTTCGACTCCAAATTTTATTATTTTAAACACTTTACGACCGAATCATTCAAGTTTTGACATTAAATTCTAAATAGCGATAAGATAAAGTTAAATCCTTAAGTAATTGCTTGTGAATGACATTATTCAATACATTCTAGAGTTACGGGTTATATAGATTTACTAGCGGACCCGGACGCGGCTACGCCTGCTTGAAATATAAGAATATAATTTCTATAGAAATATAACTTCAATCTATATGAAATGCTAAAAGTGACTATTATATTTATTTTCATAAGGATGAATATCAAAATGACGCGGTAACGAACGCGGTCGCGTAGCGACGACGGTTGTTATTAACATGGCAGAATAAATTGCATGTCAAATTAGAAAGTATTTTAATTTATTAGTATATATGTGTAATATAATATTATATAGCCTATAGCACTTCTGAAGAATTCAGCTTTCATACAAAACAAAAACAAAGTAAATCGATCCAGTAGATCCAGAGATCTTAGCGTTCAAACAAACAAACAAACAAACAAACAAACAAACAAACAAACTCTTCCGCTTTATTATATTAAGTATAGATAATAGATACATATGTTTGTATGAAACTGTTGATTTATCGCGGGTTTGCTTATTATTTTAATAATGTGTTGTGTACCTATATAACACTTTATAACACTACCCTGCTGGGTAGGCAGAGAGAACTTAGTGTTAAAACACTCCGTTCCCCACTTTCCGCCGATATCTAGAAGGATTTCGTGTTGAGAGGAGGGACTCAACACCGCGCTTTGCTCAAAACCAGAGCGAAGAAATGAAAATATGAATTTAAATAAATATTTTCTTTCCTCGAGTGGGAATCGAACCCATAATCAGTCGATTTTACACCACACTTGCCCCTACGCCACGACTGGCCTCATTGTTACGATTAAACCTATTAATAACAGTACCTTAGTAATATACATTTATCTAGTTACAGCACTAACTGTATCCATCACAGCCAGTGGTTAGATGCATAGTAATATGCAAAAAGAGAAATAAATCAACAAGTTTGCACTCTAGTGCGGACTAACGGATATCTGCTCTAGCGGCACAATTGAATCAATTATTCTTATTGTTTGTATGAAAAGTATTGATGGTAGTAACATGGTGAACTTTTAAGTTAAAATTAAAAATACTTGTTTAGAAAACGTATTAAAATTTGAACGTAGTGGAATTTGAACTCGCGCTTCTTGGAAACCGTTCAACGACGTCCAACTTGGACTAAATCATATTTTCGTTTATTAGCCCTGGTGTCGAGGCGAAAACGCGGCGTTTAGTTCCGCCGCTCAAAACGCAATGCCTCCAGAATTTGACGAAAAGTGTGGAGCGCAATGTCTTAACATGAGGCTCCCTCTGCCTACCCCGTTACATGCGGAATACAGCATGAAGCTAAAAAAAATATAGATAGAGAGGTATACAAGTGTAATTGAAGCGAGCGAAGTCGGGAGTGAAATACTACTATACAATAAATATTAATTTAAAATAGTTTCAGCCGCAACAATTAAGTTCTAAAAACAGTCAATATCAATAGAAAATATTTGTTCTAAATATAAGCTCCAAATTGATTCGTTCGCAATTTTGAAAATATTGTTTTAGTACATTGTATCGTTAACCTATATTTACTTAAATTATTTTTGTTTATTTCCATGTGAAACAATTAATAATTGTTATTTGTTTGAAAATAATTATTGTTTAGCAATATTGTATGGAATCAATTATTAGAAAAAACTTTAAATATGAGGCTAGATAACTATAAATATATCTTTTTTCAGCTTCGGTTTGATTTTTTTTCCGGTCTTGAGGTTAATGCTGTTAGCCCTAAGGTTAGGTACTCTGTCCCTGAAAAAAAAAAATTCGCCCAACGTGAGGCACGAACCCACGACCCTGAGATTAAGAGTCTCATGCTCTACCGACTAAGCTAGCCGGGCTACTTCGGTTAGGTTTTCTCAATCGTGTAAAATAAGAGAACAAAACGACACATGCACAAAAAATCATTATAAACTGGTATATTTACAAATATTATTTATTTAAATAAAAAGATAATAATAAAAGTAATTTATCATTCGAAACTTGATGGGTTTTTACTTACATCACAAGTGAATCATTTAATGTTACTGATAATTACAATTGTAACATTCTTATCTCAGAATGACATTTTGGTAATTTCCTGCAATTTTGTTTTATTTTATGTATACTTACTTATTAATAACTTACGCCTACTTATATAATTCTTTTTTTCAACTATCTAATATAAAAATTGGTTTGTCCAGAAATTATCTTTAAACCTCATCCTCTCTCGAAAATAATTATCTCTATATTTTTTTTTCTAAGTGTGGAATATAGCATTTTTTTTTTAAATAATAGTTTTAATACATTTTTAATTTAGCACCATTTGTTAGATAAGCTTTATTTGTAATAACTGTAATATGTTTTTAAACTTGTACTTATCATTTGAATATTTATTTTTTTAATGTTTAAATAATTTCAATGTTTTTAATTAGGACGACTCTATCGATGAAATTGCAAGAGTTGTTGTTTTTTGTTATAGATTTAGGTTTACCATTTGTCTACAAAATTACAATATTTTTTATAGAAGGATACCAGGGGAACGTAGAGGGAACCTAGTGTTTAGAGACTTCATGCCCACTCTGAGCCAAAATTTAAAGATATTGCCTATTGGGTAGTGAAACCTTGATACCAAAGCAAAGAAATTAAAGCATTAAATAATTTATTAACCTTTGCGCTTCCTTTCCTTTGAACGTTTAAAGCTCACCTGTGTCACCGCGCAACGTCGGCCTCATAAAAATACTCTTTTTATATGATAGAGCCACAAGTGTGCGACTGTAAACGTAACGTTAACACTAGGTTACCAGGTTCCCTCTAACCCTGGGCTGCAGCGAGCAGCTAAGCTAATATTATTTATGACTATAAAAATATACAACTTATTGCCAAACAAATATAGTGGTACTTTTACACAAATGAACATAATATTTTGAGATTTCTTATTTTACATACATCACGTATAACATTAAAACGGATGGTATCTTAATAGCTCTGTTTATTCTCGGCCCTAAGTTTAAATCACGTAGTATTGGGAAACTACAAGGTGAAGTACCTACTTATAATATGATAACCTTAAGACATACTGAGGAACCATGCTTTACAATAAAAATGGGTTTTTTACATACTTTTTAGAGTGTTCTTTAATATACAAAAAACAATTATTTTTTTCACATTTTATAGAAAATATTATGTAATACAAGCACTATATCCTATATATAGCAGGGAAGGCACAAGGACCCTGTGAGCATAGTGTTACGATACTCCGTTCCCACTAAGACACTTCCAATCTCCACTTTCCCCCGAATTATTAAGTGACGGATTTTGCCTCTTATCAAGCAGCGAGGACATTGAATATTTTAAATATTTAATTTCCTCAAATGAGAATCGAACCTGCAATCTATGGATCGCACGCTTTTGTCCCTGTGCCACGATTGGCTTCAAATTGTAAGTTTATGAAATATATAAAAATTATAATCCAGTGCGAAACCAGAACAAAAATAAATATGATTTGGAAACAGCGGTGCAGTCTAACTTGTTCTCGTACTTTGAAAATTGCATTTACAAACAAATTCAATTTTATTAGAGCTTTGAAGTTTTCTATCGAATAAACTATATGGAACTAAATGTAAAAGTAATAAAACTTATTAAGAGTATTTTAAGATTTCGAACTAAATATTTCTTACCTTAGTGAGAAAATTTTCAGTTTCGAGTTTTGAAAATTGTGAAATAAAATTAACAAAATTAAATTGTGAATAGTATGTACGTGTTTTTAATATAAACTTTTTCATAGGATTCACACCAATATCTTTAAAAATAACATAATTTAATTATAATGTTAAGTAATCTTAGGAAAATAGTGATAACAAGGTTTTTGGTCACACATCGTCTAAATATTGAAAGGTAGGCAGTTTTAATATATTATAGTCAAATCTTCACTTTTCATCTATTTATATAAAGATCTTTTTGATACCACTTATTTATTAAAAACAATTTTCTGTTTGTGTATTTCCTGTTCTTTTGTTCAAAAGCACTCCAGGCCTTTCAATGTTGCACATTTTTCTTTAGATGTATATTGTTTAATCTAAATATTTTTTTTCTATTGGCAGCACAAAAAATATCCATGAAAAAATATAAAACGCAAAAAAAATATTGATTTTCAAAAAAAATATTGAACACAAGGTTGTTAAGCCAACACGAATATTTTAACAGCTTATTTACTTTTTTTGTAACTAGACTGACTATCTTACTTAATATTTACTCTCATAGTAATGTTAAATATTGCACGATTGGGCCGTCATATCGCTCATTTGGTGCAACAATGACGTAATTGTACTATAAAAAAAAAAAGTTTAAATAAGTGTCGTCTTCATGCTAGGTGAGGTGAAATATGAAAAGTGGATGAGGATGCCTGGAAGCAAATGGTTTTTAGTTTGAATCCCTCTCGAAGAAGAAATGTTCGATTCTTTTCCTAATCTTAGAGTGTATGTGCCATACACATAATTATTTTAACAAATTTATAGATTTTACGTCCATATTAAAATAAGAAACCTGCCATATACAAATTAAGCTCACACTTTAAATATATAACCTATTAATAAGTACCAAAATAATGGTTTCTAGAAACAATTAAGTTATTTACGAAACTGTTTATCAAATCAGTTTAAAAGCCCCTAGGGGTTTATTTGCGGAACCCTAACTAGTTTTAAAGTACTGTTGATTTTGAGCACAACCAATTGACATGAATTTCCATGGAAACGTTGTAATTGCTTATAACCCTAGGTTCCCAAATTCCTTCTTACATATACCTAAAAGATAGATAGTAAGAAATATAAAGTAGTAATACGTAAAAGATAATAATATAAGAAAGAAAAATCATAAATACACAAGTTACACGGTTAATTGAATCAAATCAGTTGAGGAGAGACCCAGCGTTAAGACCCTTCGTTCCCCATTTTCTGCCAAATTCTGGAGGTATTGAATGTTAAGTGGCGGAACTCAACGCTGCGGTTTGCCTCGACACCAGAGCGAAGGAATTAAAATATAAATTTATATAAATATTGTTTAATAGGTAATAAATAATAATATAAAGTATAGTAAAATAAATTATTGAATGAAATATGAATTCCAATTACGGTGTTACCGGTTTCCTTTCTAATCACGTGCTACACACGTTTGAGCCAGACCAAAGATGCAATATGTACACTTTTTGCAGCTTTACTTTTCTAATATATTTTTTTAATATTTTAATTTTCATCTTATGGGGAAAGTTCATAAAAGTGACTACATCTCAAAGAAAAAAATATATAAATAAAACAATAAATTATATATGTTACGTTATTATTGAGCAATATCTAACAAATCACGTGTCAAATCGAGGAAAAATATTGTAATTAAATTCTTAGAAAATATTCTATGCTAATAACCCCTTTACTTCCTTTCGGTCACGTTACTTCGTTTAGGACATGGCTTTCCCCTTTCCAAGGTTGTTGAAGCTATAAAAATTACTCCTTCGTCATAATAATGTTCAATATGTGTTTATATTAATATATACTGTAATATTGTTTTTGTATTATATTATACTAGCGGACGCGCGTAGCTTCGCCTCCTTAGTTGCACCCTTAGGGATGAATTCTAAAAAACCACGAAACATGTGTTCAATGAAATATTTTTAAGAGTTTGAATTGAAGTTTTTATAAAAATCGGTGGCGACTTATGAATTTTTCCATGCAAACTTTCAACCCCTTATTTGCACCTTAGGGGGTGGATTCTAAAAAAACCACGAAACACGTGTTGTATAATGTAGAGTCTTGACACTAGTTTCCCTCTACCTACTCTGTAATGTGCAAGATACAGCGTGAAGTTGATTTATTAATTTTTTTCAAATATTTTAGATAGTAGAAATATATCCATTCTCTAATTCTTTAATTGCGCAAATTAAGTAAGACGTAATTTTAACTGAAACGGAAATCGAAATCAAAACTACCTGCCTTAGAAAACGAATAAATTATACCTACTGACCCACTTTAATAGAACCATTATCAATTTAATTTACATAAACAAAATAAATCTAATCACCATATTAATCTTGAAACAAATGAAATAAAAGTTTTTTATGGCAACCGCAAAAGCTATTAAGAAACTCCCACATTTTACATATGGGGGAATCCCCCGAATGGGAAATTGTAAATTTCTTTCGCGATTAACGAAAGTCGTTAAACATTCTTAAAGTATCCACTGGAGGATGATAATGTTTGTTAATATATTTATTGTAATTTTGTATTTTCGTCTAATTTAGATGAAAATTGTAATGAGCTTGATATTTAAAAAGATGTACCTATCACCTACTAAAATATTTAAAGTTTCCCCGTGGAATAACAAATAAATATTTTTAGTAAATTTTAGTACAATTTGTTATTTTCACATATTGGTTATAACATTGTAAGAGTTTCTAATTTGAAACATTTATATTTTTACTTATTTAACAACAAGATTAACTACGAGGGAAACGGAAGGGATTAAACGAGGGAACTCAATTATAAATTTCAGACATTAAAATATATGAAAAATAAATAAGTTACCAAACTAAAAAATCGAATCTACAACCATTACAACATTCAAACACGCGAATATATTCTACATTAGTACCTATATTCTAAACAAAACAAATAAATTCACTCCACTCTATTAAAAACCTTGACACGGCTGTACAGCTAGTATGTGACAAGTGATGGGACGACCCCAGCAAGTGTCGTAACACTAACAATAGGGAGAAGGTAGTCAAATTATCGGTTAATGGCCATCTCGGTACCTATATAGTCGTAATGGCGACCAATGGCACCTAATATGTATCGAATATAATTTGAAAATATGAGATTCATATATTATTTGAGGAAGTCTTAGCGCAGTGGCACAGTACCTGACTGTGAACGCGACGGTTGTGGCTTCGATTCCTAGTCAAGAGAATGAATTATTTTCATTTTATCACTTGTTTAGACAAACCTCTTTATTTACAATAAGAAAATTCATTTAAACACTTTTCTATTTCGTCACAAACCAAAACCGACCACGTTATATAATAACAACGGCCTACAAATAAATTAAATTTGTTAATTATCCTTTTTGACCTATCACACTATTGCTATATTGTGGCTAGTAGTGGAGCTGGGGCAGAGTGTAAACGCGACTGCGGGTTCGATTCTCACTTTCTTTCTCACTCGACGAAAATAATTTCAAACTTAAGCTCAAACTCAAAATAATCGAATTAATATTTGGCTGTCTATAATCAATATATCTATCTATAACCTACTTCAATTATGTATGAACGTAACTTAAAATTAAAACATAATATATATATAAAAGAGTACGGAAAATATTTGAAATAAATATATTGTATTAAAACAGTGACAATGAAGCAAACACGTTATAATCCGTTAATTGTTAACATTGTATATTTAATAATAATAAAATATTTTACGCCAAGGCCGAGGCCGTTGTGGCGCATTGGAATAGCATCTGACTTTAAGCACATTGGTTATGGGTTCAATTTCCATACAGAGGAATGATTATATTTAATTCATTGAAAATTAATGAAATGAATTATTAGTTGAAATTTTCATGTTTGCACCCTGGTACCAAGCCAAAAGCACGGCGCTGAGCTCCCCCACTCATCACGCAATACCTCGAAAAATGGGCAGAAAGTGGGGAACGGAGTATCTTAATATTAGATTCCTTCTGCCTACCGCTATGCGTGAAAAAGCGTGAGGTGTTTTCATGCGTGAAACTGATAATAGAGTATACTAATCTTATACAATGCTACATATTATAGTTTAGTAGATATGTTAAATATACTAACTAAGGATAATTGCTATAATTTTGCAATTCAAGTTTAAAATTTGAAATTCAATTGTAAGTAATAACAACTGTCCTTTGGATGTTTTATTCATTTAAATGTTCTATAAATAGCGTTTATCGTTATATCGTTAGGAGCAAGAAAAAATAATATACGTTGAACTTTTACATCGATATAAATAATTTCTTTGTGTGTAATTGTAATTTATGCTTAGGTACATTTAAATATATTATTTACTAGTCTCTAGAAAAAAAAAAAGGTCACTGTTTTGGTTTTTTATTAATAAATGATATTAATAAATGCCCAATCATAGATTTTCATGTACAGACAACGATGTCAGTTTAATTATATATATAGATTAAAGATATTTTTTTAAATAATTTCACTAGCTTATCGTCAACTTAGTCAACAAACATTTTTTTTAGCTTCAACCTTGTGTTAAGACACTCCGTTCTAACGCATAGAAATAATTCATAGTATAATTCAAGCGGAGAGATGAGCCTACCCTGCTTATTTAGAATGATAGCGTAACGTGATAAAATCATTCAATATTTTTAAAGTGTTATTCCACACTTAGGAAAATACTTTTTTATAAAACGTATAAATCTCCCTATAGAGTTATAACAACCGTTTGAGTATTTCGACGTAGCTTGATGAAAACGTATGGCTTAGTGGTCGGCGCTTGGACGATTTCCAAGAAGCGGGGGTTCAAATCCCGCTTCATTCAAATTAATATACATTTTCTAAATAAATATCGTTCAATATCTTTGTATGAGCAACCCAAAATACAATAAATGTATATAAATATAAGATAAGTAGTTATTGAGTTAATTTAAATATAGTGTTAATTATTATGTAGACACCTACAACTAGTCGAAAGTGAGAGTTGATTTTGTACCGGTTCTTTAACTTTAAATCATCTATCACGCTTTTATTGATACTGAATTAATTGGATTAAATATTAAACTATAATAAAATTATTTATTTAAAACTTTGATTTATTATTGTATTTATTAATAATTGATTTATCATTTAGTGACTATTAAAATAACTAATAAAAATTATATTAATTTGTATAAGCCAGTTATTATTTTAAAAAACTAAACTAAGTTTATTAAATAGTTATCTTATTACAAACATTTCTTTAAAATAAAATATTAAAAAAATCAATACTTTAATTCATAAATAAAAAAAATAAAAAAATATAACTTACATATTATATTTAATTTAAAAAATATCCACAAATATAATAATCCAAAACACTATTAACTAACCCACAGACACAATTTAATTCAACTAATTGAAATTAAACTTATCATACGAGTATACCGCGAACATTTTCGCTCGCGAACGCCACAAGTGGATGGTAAACGCTAAATGACCATATCACCTGTTGAACGCATCTTACGTACTGTGTTATAATAAAAAAAACATAACCCTATTCAAAGTAAAATATACTCTATTTCATATATTAAAGGTTGTATTTATATTTAATAATATATTGTAGATCCCCGTCTAATAGATCATTAATTGATCTATAGATCCGCAAATTGTCACATGCGTACAATAACGTTTGATTAATAATATCCGTGTCTTTTATTTGTTGTTATATGAGTAATGTTTTGGAAAAGGATCGTTTTTCAAGCAATATTTAATTGTTTGTTTATTTAAATTTAATAACGTTTACATATATTTTTATTATATAGTGTTGAGTGGCGGAACCCAACGCCGCGCTTTGTTGTTAGAGCGCGGATATGAAAATATAAAATATTTCATGCCTTAAATGGGAATCGAATCCACTATCATCGCGTTTACAGTCGCACGCTTGTGCCCCTGCGTCATATAATGGACGGAAATAAATAATATTTAATTATTTTACGAAGACAGTTTTGTCGATAAATGTCTATTAATAATTACAATTAAGTAGTCATAATAAATGTACCTAATTACCGACGTGTACTTACTTAAATGTTAAATTTTTCTAGAAAATTCATTTTTTTGTTAATTTTTTTCTAGAAAATAAAAATCGGGACAGTTATGTGATAAAAAAACACGCATTTTTAAACTTAGAATGCAAGATGCATTTCTTTAAGGAAAGATAATCTTTTTCTCACCGTTTTCCTAGAATTTCGGAAATAAAAATAGTGCATTTCTGAATGGAAATCGAACCCACTACCACCACATTCACAGCCAGCTACAATACAAAATTAAAATAACAGGATTCCTTAGAGTTTATTACAATTAGACACATTCTAATTCTATAAACAAAAATTATATTATATTATGACATAAACATTACGTGTAAATCCATACATCATCTTCAACTTACTTACGTTATAAGTAACTCATTTTATTGCAGCAAAGTCCTTAAAGATGTCGTAAAATCTCTTTAACGTTTTCAAAGTAAAATAAATAATGATAATATGGAAATATTTGTTTTAAATAATATTTTTGCTCACGTAGTGCACTGGCATAGTGTTTTTATATTATGTATACTGTATACCATCATGTTTTAAAGAAAATTTGCGACGTAGTATTTCTTTTTGCGTGGTCCTGATATAAATGGTTGAATTATATTTTTGTAATTAGCTGTAAATTAACTTTTTTTTTCAACTTCACCTGTATCCCGCATGTAGCAGGGTATCTTGACACTAGGTTACAAGGTTCCTACTTACGCTGCTATGCTAGGGATACAGTGTGAACCTTTTAAAATTTTTACCAATTTTTTATAACGAAGCAACAAAAAAACTCGTTCAAAGTACAATTAAGAAATTTTACATTCTATAATAATGATATCTCCATATAAACACAGATGTTTACACTATCCAAAAAAATTTATAAATGAGGAATAAAAATAAAAATTAGGAGTTAAAATAAGGAATAAAAATAAATTATAACAATAATAATGAAAAGGTTTTATAAGTACCTAGTCTTAATAGCTACGCTACATGTTATTATTTGGGAAAAAAATGCTATGAAAAAATCCAATTACACAAGTTAAAGTAATTCATTATTTATTAAATAAATGTAGCGCTACAATATAATAGACATTTTTTGTAGGAAAGACGCATGAGATTCTTGTATAATAATATAAAAAAAGCTACTCTTAGTCTTTTTACCTACTTAGAAAAAAATAATAATTATATACCTACCTACACATAAACGTGAAGTTACCGTACCGTACCGTATTATTTATCGATATTATCATTTCTTCGCTCTTCGCCCTAAGTGCCTGAGGCAAAAAACGCAGCGTTCAGTTACGCCACTCAACACGCAATGCTTCGATAATTTGGCAAAAAGTGGGGAAAGATATGTCTTAACACTAGGTTCCCTCTGCCTACCCTGCTATATGCATGATACAGCGTGAAAATGAGAAAAGTAATGTTTCGCATGCGAATTAGCTATAATGTATGTCCTCTTAGATTCTTCTGTCTGTCTGAATTAGTTTAAAAATTAATACTAGGTACAAAAAAATAAAAGTTTAATACAAAATTAAGAAACTAAACTATTTTTTTATCTGGGCCACTGATTATGTACTAGGTAGGTATAATAAAATATCAACGCTAATAAAACACAGTAATAATATATGAAGAGTGCCTTTTATCTCTTTTCGCACTCTTCCTTACCTTCACTTACATTTGATATCCACGTGATGGATTGCAACATAATGTTACAAGGCCAAAATTATAAAACTATAATATTTATTATATTTATTATTATTTAGCTTTACGCTGCATCCCGCTCTTGGTACCTAGTAGGCAAAGAGAACCTGGAGACCTAGTGTTGAGACACTCCGTTCTCCATCAAGACACTTCCGTTTCCCACCTTCCGCCGAATCTTCCTGACCTGGCGTGTTTTGTAACTGAACTTAATGCTGCACTTTGTGTATAAAAAAATAATTTGATTATAATCATTCCCACCAATGGAAATCGAACTCGTAACAATAGCGCCAGTCTTGGTTATTTTTGTAGGTTAGCTATGAAAAGTGCAATAATAAAAAACTATTATTCCAATACCTGTCAAAAGCCCATGGATAAGATATACGAGACTTAGAAAGGTTTTTACTTAGAAGGTCTTTGAGATTATCATGTGACCCTTTTTATGAAAGCCGCTTATTCCCTCTTCATATAGTACCTACTGGGATATTCGTAAACGTCAAACGTCAGGTGGGCAATGAAAAGATATTCTAGTCATTATATAAATATAAAAGCTAGTACATCTTTCCTTAGGTCGTAGGTTCAATTCGCATTCGATGAATTGAAATATTTAATATTTTCATTTCTGGGGAACGGAGTGTTTAAACACTAGGCTCCGTCTGCCCTGGCACCCTGCTACATACGGAAATTGAAAAAAATGAGGTTTTTTTTTTAAATATACAATAACACTTTTAATTTATTTTTAAATAATCATAAAATGACTATCAAATGACTCTAACACAATTAGAAATCGAAATACTCCATAGATACCAGCAAGGAAGGTCACACCATGGCCTCGACAGATCGCATATTGATGACGTCCACGCAGGCATTGACGGAACTACAGTCTACACGTAACGTACGCGGATGTACGGGTCCTTGGTGTTTTTTAAGGTCCAACAATCAATTGTAAAAAGTGGTCAGTATATCTTATAATAATACTAGCCACCTAAACGCGGTTTTGCCTGCTATAAGTTATTGTTTTAGTATAGCCAAATTACACGAAATCTTTTGCGTGAATTGTTACCTATATCTTATTCTGATGCATGAATCATGTTAATGAAGCTATATTACTGTAAAGTTTCATCTGAAACTGTTTAGTAGTTTTTACGTGAAAATAGAATAAACACCCATTGTGACAAGCGTTCACAGTTATTATATAAATAGGATTATATTTCTCCTTTATTATTTTTCATGTAGATTTTTTTCGAAAAGCGGAGAACGGAGTATCTTGATAGTAGATTCCCCATATCTAGCCTGCTATTCGGAAAAAAAGGATGAAGGTACAAAAACAATGGTAACTAATTGAATTTAATGATTTCATTCTAGAACTATTATTCCGTGTTGAGCGTCGGAACTTAACGCCGCTCTTTGTTTTATTACTAGAGCAAGGAATCAAAATAAAACAGTTCCTTCCCTCGAGCGGGAATCGAACCTACAACCGGCGTGTTTACAATTAGTACTGGGCCGCAGAGTCACGACAGCCTCAAATACTAGATTATCTACCAAAGTCACAGGTTGCGTGAAAGCGTGAAGATAATGAAAAAATGTTTGATCTTCAAGCACCCACAGTAAGTCGCGTTATCATTATAGAGATTTCGTTATCTGCTTTAACTTTGAAAGTCATATTAACTTTTATATATTTGGGAAAAGAAAATTGCAATACCTTTTGATATTATATAGGCGGAACTATGTGGGGCAGAACACTGTTTGGCATGTAGGTTCCTTGGGAAATATAGGGAATGCTAAGAGGGTTTCTCAAATTTTCTAAGGCAACGGAAAAAACAAAGTTGCAGGCGGTAACTAGAAATTACTAATAATAATAAATAAGTAATTTTATCAATACAGATAATATACAATGTTATTAACTCAAATATGTAAGATATAAATTATTAGTCATCTAGACTTTAATAATATCCGATCACATGTCCTTGGCTATCGCCTTTTGGCATTATAGCGCAAACGCTAAGTACACTTCAAGGTGTCTATTTGTATGCACTGTGCAATACAGAAGAACTAACATTTGGTAAATAACGAACCAAATTTATATGTGAGATATGATATAGAGGCCAGTAGTAGTGGTAAGCGCGACAGCTTGTGTGTTTGATGCCCACTCGAGAAAATTATGAGAAAACGGAAAAATAAAGTAAACAAAATATAATGATTTCTTCATTGGCTATGAGGCAGAGCGCGACATTAAGTTTTGCCACTTAACAGGCAATGCTGGAAGCATGAGTGATTACTAGAACGGGGAAGTACTGGGAATAGGGAATACTAGATTCCCAGGTTCCTCCTGCTTACCCTGATATATGCGGGTATAGGAGTGTAAAATAAAAAAAGACCACGAGCGGGAATCGAGCCCACAAACACTACGTAAGTATCTCCAAATATATGAAATATAAAGATCGAACCACCACCAACCGACCCACAAAAAACAATAAATAAATATACCACTGGCAACTTTCAAAAACGTAAATAATACAAAATAATCTGACGGGATTAAATATGCCATAACAGGATGGCAATTAAAATTCTCATGTAAGATTTACTCAAAAATCGTCGCCATGTCGCAACTGTTGGCGCCAACATTAATATGTGAAATATAGAATACACTATTGTAAAGGTACATTTATAAAGGACTTTTTTTTTATTTTATATTAATTTAAAAATAGGACACATAATTAAATATTAAAGGCTCATATGTAAGAAAATCTTTAGATTATTTGTTATATACCTGCTGTGTGCGGGGACACAGAGATAGAAAGCCTGGATAAAAATATTGTGATATTCCTTTTTTTTTTTGCTTTTTTGTGGAAATCTAGTGTTTAAACACTCCTTTCAGTACTTTAAAGCCCAATTCTAGAGACATTACAAATGAGTGAGTGGCGGAATTCAACGCCGTGCTTTTTCTTGTTACCAGAGTAAGGAAATAAAAATTAATCATTCACTCGAATGGGAACCCACAATATCATATCTCATATCTCATTTCTAAATTATATTCATTTCATCCCGTAAATCACATCCGTTTTAAAATATATATTTTTAACGTTTACTTAAAAGGTGCAAATGCTTACTTTTACGAGAACATTATTTGCTTTTCTTACTTATTATTCACTACGAGCCAGCAGTAAGTAGGTGATGGCGCACGTAAAGTTTCATATAAAATTTTGATTTTGAACTTTGTATTTTAACGACGACAGTAAACCGCGATCTGACATGTTAAATAAAATGACTAAAAATCCTTATAATGTTTGGTTTTTTGATTTATTTATTATTTATCAGTGAAATAGAGTTGATGTATATATATATATTGTTGATGTTGTATATTAACTACCTATGGTTTACAATTAAGATCAAAAATCAAAATTGCATATTAAGATCAAACGAAGCGCTGAGCTCTGCATGTAATGAAACTGTTTACTTTAAAAAATCTTAATAGATAAATAAGCATATTTACTAGACAGAAGTTAATATGGAATACTTAAATACCTACGGAAAATATAAGAACTCATTGAAATCCTAAAAAAACTCTTTCATCACCATTTTTTTTATACCTACACATATGTGCAATAAAAATATCTAGTTAAGTAAATCGACAGTTTTTACTCATTCTAAAGTTTTTCACTGAGGTCCTACGAAAATTCAACAATAATAACCACTGCACGGCAACTATTAAAGTAATAAATTCACTTTAAAATCTATAACATTTTAAAAGTCTACTCTATGATCTACTACTTTATGATTTTTCTTCTCAGAAAGCATATTTAAGATGAAATAACGTTAAATATGAGACCATCTTTTTACACTTAAAAGTAAAAACTTCGATAAAGAGAACTTACACCAGTGTGGAAAGGACTTAATAGTTAACAGTATGCAAATTTTTAAGTTGAGACTTAAGTGTAATAAAAAGTGCTTAAACTATTATGAAACTTGGAACCAGTGGAATAATTCGCGAACAATAATAATTTAAGTAGTATTATTACGTTCGTGCTGAGAACAGTTTAATAAGTTCTATAGAAAATATGTAATATTTTTAATAAAGTTATTTAATTTATATTTTTTTCCCGAATATCTGGGTAGGCAGATGAAACCTAGTGTTTAGACACTCAGTTCAAAATTGGTGAATTAGTAATGAGAATACACTAAAAAGAAATAAAAGGATAAAATTAATTTCCGACATCTATAGGCGACAAAATGATTATAAATATTTTAGCTACATGTTACCTCGTATATTCTATATTCTACTGAATAGGCCCAAATGTTAAGAGCCTCCTTTTCCCATCCACTGCACAATTTTCAAGACATTGCAAGTGTCTTAACTCAACGCCATGTTTATTTTTGTAGCCAGAGTGAATTGATAAAAATAATTCATTTCAATAAATGAAAATTACCCACTACCGTCGCGTTTATAGATAAATTATGTGTTTATTACACAGTCTACCAAGACAATCATTTCAGAAATGGACTTCAGATCTCTAATAGGTAATTCACCTTTACCTCATCTTAAGAAAAAACTTATAATTATTTAACAAATGACTAACTGATGACATTTAGAATAAACATTGGCAGGAAGGCAATCGGTAAAATCTAAAACACAAGGGATTTCCGATGAGTACGTGATCATATAGTGGAAAAACCGTGGGCTCTCACTTTAGGTTATTTTAATAAGCATATTTTATTTAACCACTTTGAAAAAAAGAGGTTATCAGATAGACATTATTGTGATATTGTTGGAGGGGGTTAATTTTTCAGTAGGCATAACTATTTTTTTAGGCTTCCAAGCACGCACATAGCAGAGTAAGCAGAAAGAACATGAAAGAAAGAAAAAAAATTATGAAAGAGAAAAAAATTATATTCTTTTCTTCATTAATTTAAGCCGTAAGCTCGAATTCAATATATTGCGTATTGCATAGCTGTGCTTTCAGTTGCCAGAGCTTTGAAATAACAAAATTTCATTCTTCTGAGTGGTGGAGTCCTCAACCATGGCATTGACGTTTGACTATAAATCCCTTGGTCGTTCCATTGAGGGAGGGAGGATGGTCTTATATTGATCTATGTAGTTGTATTATTTAAGTCAACTACAATGATATCAAAAAAGTTCTAAAAAAAAATATAATATTTTTTTCACTGCAGGCTGTATCTCGCATATATATAATAGTATAGGCAAAGGGAACCTAGTGTTAAGACACTCCGTTGCTCACTTTCCATTGGTTTTCAAGGCACTGCGTATTGAGTGGCAATTCATTTCTCCGAGTGGGATCCGAACCCATATCCGTAGCGCTGCCCGTCACAGGCCTATGCCACTACGCCACGACGGCTTCCAAAATTCTCCCTCTCCATAATTTATTAATAAAAGTACTTATTATTATTTATATTCAGAAAAGTCTTAAGAGAATATCTTTATGTCCTAAGATTACGTGACCGAATACCATTGCCTTCATATTTTCCAGAGTGAAGCACGTGACGAATACAATTAAGGAATAGCGCTATTAAAAAATAATTCAAGCAACTCACGTAGATACCTATCGATTATTATGGAGATTAAGTAAACATGGCGGTTTGCTGGTTGTTTCGAGAATTTTTTGATGCTGCGATGGTCGTAGATTCAAATTAGACCTATTTTCGATATCTGGGTTCCCTCTTAACACTGGGTTCTCTCTGCCTACCCTGCTATGTGCGGAATACAGCGTGAAGTTGATTTATAATAAACACATTTTTAGCGACACACTGTATCCCGTCTACAACAGGGTAGGCAGACGGAACCTATCAACCCAGTGTTAAGACAATCCGTTTCCTATTTTCCTCCTAATTCTGGGAGCATTGCATGTTGATCTCAACAGAATGGCAGAACTCAACGCCGTGCTTTGCTTAGATACCACAGTGAAAAAAATAAAATATAAATTTAAACAAATATTTCATTTCCTCGAGAGGGAAACCCAGAACCAGTCGTTTCCAGTCACTTGAACCCTGTGCCACTACTGGCTTCACTTCACTTCACAGTTGTCTCCAGGATGCACTATTGCAGAACAATCAATGTAATAGCCAAATGATATCATTGTATGACATAAGATGGTATAATAATTCAACCGCCTGCTTTGTCTCCAACTCACGTTGTATTATAATTTGAAAGGCGAAACTTAAAGTGGCCTAAGCCATATTTAGCAAAAAATGTTTGAAAATTACAAAAAAATATTGATAATTATTCCTAATTTAAAGAAATATTTTTTTAGCTTCCTGCTGTATCCCATAAATAGCAGGATAGGCCTAGGGAAACCTAGGTTAAGACAGTCCATTGCCACTTTCCGCCTAATACTCGAGATAGGTATGGCGAGATAGGCACAGCATGATGATGCTTACATGTTCGATTCTCAATCTGCGGAATTAATTATTTTCATTTGATCACTCTGATAATAAGACCGAGTGCGGCGAAAACCTAGGGTAAAGTCGGAGTGTATGAACGTTATATTCTGGCCTGTTATGCGCGATAGAGTTTTAACCTAGACAATATATTTAAATATCCGGGTGGTGACTTACTGATGAGAGTAAGGTAGAACCTATTGATGTTCATATCATTTTTTTGACAAGGAACTTGAGATTACCACTTAGCCACAGTCTGTAGTGTATTAATCAGATAGATGATACATATCTATGGCATATCTATGAAATATTTGTAAATATATGCAAAACAGATAAAATATTGGATTAAACTGTTTCACACTTCACGCACAAATTATTTATTTTATTCTGTTTGTTTTTTAGGATTTGTTGTTGTTGTTGGCTGTAACAGAAATATATCAACTGTCAATATTAATAATTAATAGGGTCCTATTTAACCCCTGGGGTACAGCACCTTAATAAAATACGAAAATTAATTTGCGGTCGGGAATTGAACCCAGAACAGTCAGTCAGTGACTGTCCCAGGCTTCAAATGCGTCAGTCAAACTATAAATACAAAATATTCAAACATTAGGTACTTAAGTGAGGACAGACGGCTTAAGTGTACTCAAACTCACAATCGTTAGCTTAACTATCGTAAACACTTAACAGCAGACAAAAACATAGTAAATCAATAGACTGTTTTTTTTGCTTCTTGTCAGTAGATTTTTTTTATTTTCTTACTATTTTCATATAGTAGGATAGAGAGAGGAAACGTAATGCTAAGTATCTGTTTCCATAATTTCCGAAACATTGCGCGTTGAGATGTGGAGCTTAACGCCGTGTTTTAACTACAAAAAAATCAATACGGACGGCCTTAATAATTGTTAAATAAGTTCAAAATAAAAAAAATCGAAAACAATAAGATTTTTTTCCAGATCATTCTCTCCAGCGACAGCGAAATAGTTAATGAAACTAACCGTCTTCGATGTATAGGTAACTTGAAGTAACTTATAGCCGTCGTGGCATAGCAGCACAATGTCTGGCACAGTGTAAACGCGTCAGTTGTGAGTTCGATTCCCACCGGAGTGAATAAATATTTTCATTTCTTCGCACTGGTAAGAAAAACCCGCCGTCTTAAAAATTTTACGTAAAATAGGGTACGAAGTTTTTTAAAATTGGGTCTATTTGTCTACGTTTTTGAATGTGGGATACAGTGTGAAGTAAAAGAAATCTCAGTATCACAATTATAAGCAAGAATCAATGTAACTTATAGTTTTCAATCCAAAAAAAAACTGAAATTATACTAGGTTTATTATATTTTTATTGTCAGTCGACATTTTTATTTGGAGTATTACTCGTATTTTAAGTACTACCTACTAAGCTACACTTTCATGAATGCCGTATAATAAATCAAGTTTATATGGCGGTAGAAATATTTATTTAAGGAAGTTACCGCTGCTAACTTAGAGGATCTCTGCCACCGAGTTTGCATAAAATCTTCTTAATACACGCTTTTCTTGCTAAAATTAAAATAGTATAACTTAATGTTTGGGATTATTCTATTAATTTTATAGTATAGAACCTGAATTGACTATAACTAAAAAATATTGTCCAAAATTTTATAAGGAAGGCAATGTTTTTGGTAATGACTTTTTTTTTATATAATTGTCTCCTATCTACAAATTTTTACGTAATACGTTACGAGTACTGAATTTTTAAAAAAAAATTAATTAGATTTTAAATTAGATGTTGAAAAGTAATTTAAAATGTTTTAAAAAACATAATGCTATAGTAAAGGTAAAAAAATATATTCATAATTTTCTTAAAAAGTAAACCTATATAACATTCCATTAAAACAACACCAACCAACAAGCTATAAGCTACTTTATATATATTTTTTAATATACTCGTATATTTGACTAAAATTCAGAAACATTGGAATGACCTGAAATTTTTTCACTTCACATAGTCTGAAGCGTCATCCACCCAAAAGGGGTTGAATTCTAAAGGACCCTTCCTTTGTACTCGCTTACATTATATGTACAGGGAAATTTTGTGAAAAAATTTCAAGTTCCTAGATTGAGTGGTAGAGATTTTACATTGACGTCTCAGTTACTTTATATTTTTTTACATTAATTCAATTCTTCATTCGAATAGTAAATTGAAACCTATCGTCCAATAATTCTTATATCATGTGTTTAAGGGGAGTCAATTAAAACTTAATTACAGTTAAAACTCAACGTTTGTAGATTCCATTCCCACTCTAGGCAATGAATTTTTGAGTATATATACAAGTTAAAAAAAAAATCAGCTTACATCATATCGTATTATAGAATTGTATAGAATAATATATTTGATAGAAAATTATACACATTTGTATTTATTTATATTAAAAAGTAAACAGTATGTTAAATGTAAATATAACTAATTGGCACCGTATACAGAATATACATCATTTAAACGAACAAAAATCTTTTATATTTTTAGCGATATTAAAATATTTGCACGCCTTTGTTTGCTGATGTAGCAATTACTCTAAAAAGTTAAATAAAATTTATTTTAATTTGGACAATATTATATTGCATGCGAATTCATTATTACTGGCAAATAATAATTTATATATTTTTTTTTTGAGGCCGTCATGGCGCAGCGGCACAAGAGTGTGACTGTAATGCGACGGTTTTGGGTTCGATACCCACTCAAGGAAGTGAAATATTTATTTAAGTTTATATTTCCATTTCTTCGCTCTGGAGTCGAAGTAAAGCGTGGCGTTGATGTCTGCCACTCAACACGCAATACCTCCAGAATTCGGCAAGAAATGAGAACGGAGTGTCTTAACACTAGGTTCCCTCTGACTACCCTGCTGTGTGCGGGATACGGCGTGAAGCTAGCGTGAAGTGAAGTCCAGAATACTTATATAGTATCAGATAGTAATGCATCATTGGCCTCAATACCACAAGTTTTGTATAATTAGAACAATCCATAAACGATTAAGCTTATGTCACGAGTCACACGAAGAATCAAGTTTCATACTGTGTACGTATTTGACTATCTGACCTATATTTTAGTATAAACATTATGATTGTATCAAATTATAATGTAAATCTTTATATCTTTGTCTATACATTATTGTATATACACATGTATACTGTAAGCATAGCGGCTGTGAGTTCGATTTTCACTCGGAGAAATGAATTATTTTCTTTTACTTATACAATATCGAGAGAATTGGGCGGAAGGACCTATAAAGTTTCTTAACACTAGCTCCTCTCTGCTATTCCGTCGTATCCTGCTGCTGGATACAGCGGTAAAACTATATACACTAACTCTATATACACATGTAATATGTAAATCTTTTGGGAAACATAGGAACATAGTAGTAAGACACTCCCTTCCCATTAAAACTGATTTAGTGAAGAATTCCAGAGACTGCTTTGAGTTGAGTTTGAGTGGCAGAACTCATTTATATATTATAATAATAATAATTTTATCTATTATTTTTTTAGTAAAACAGAAAAATATAATTTTAATAAAAAATTATATATTTTTTTAACACCGATAAAAAGTTAT
The DNA here is from genome assembly GCA_036379175.1 of Heliconius cydno galanthus. Lineage (NCBI taxonomy): Eukaryota > Metazoa > Arthropoda > Insecta > Lepidoptera > Nymphalidae > Heliconius > Heliconius cydno. Next base: position 2,660,260 of record JAKRZM010000999.1, read on the forward strand.
ACAATTAAATATACAAAAATGAAGAAATAATACTTACCTTCTCCTTCTTCTACCTTCACTTTTCTATTGCATTCACATTTAATATAATACATGTATAAATTTTCCTATAAGTTAAACTGAAAATCATATGCCAGGTGAGCAGATGTGACTGGAAACGCGCTTAATTTGCCTTTTAAAACATACCTCGTTAACATATTTAAGTGGGAGAAAATTAACGTTTTACTAACTATAAAGAAGACCACGTAAATTAAATAGTGTGTTTTTTTTATTTAGGGTAGGAATAAGGAACCTAGTATTAAGGCACCGTTCCCCAAGCACGAAACGAAGCAGCTGGGGAACGAAAATAATTTATCCCCCCCAATGGAAGCCGAACCCACGACCGCTGCGTTTACAGCCATTTTATTAATATTGAACTTGGCTACCATTTTCTATGTTTTTAATCGTTTTTAATAGAGATGAAGCATTTAAATTCAATTATAATTAATCAAGACACATAATGCTTGTCCAGTCAATTATCCACTCCCGTTCGATTAGGATGTTTGTTTAGGCTCTTAAATGGTGGGGGTGGGGGTTGTCACTCCTGACTGCAGGGTTGATTGTTGTCAAATTTAATTAAAATAGCTGTCGAATCATACTTATAACGTGATTTTAGCGATATAATGGATGAGTATAGGATAGCCTAAGGACTACCTGTTAAGTAACAAAAAAATTGATGTATTATTACCTACAGCGTGATGCTAACTTCCGACCAAAAACATTTACATGTAAAACATATTTGTTAAACATAAGAGACTTGAGTGGAACAAATCTTAATATATTCTTTAAGTCGATTTAGAATAATTAGCGTTACAAAGAACATAATATGTAACGTATGGTAAATTGCACCGCACAAATGAACTCATTAGTTTATCTTTATCGTTCCAATATGTAAGAAATACCTAATGTCACGTACAAATATGTTTTAATACTTTCAGGACGGCGTGACAAGCGTGTCACTGTAAACACGATGATTGTGAGTTCGATTCTTATTCGGGGGAATGAATTATTAATTATGAATATTTTCATTTCTTTGCTCTGGTACCAAGGCGTTGAGTTCAACCACTCAACACACAATACCTGGAAGATTCGGCGGAATGTAGAGAAATTATAGGGAGTAATTGATAATTCCTTTGTAAATAACTTCATATTTGAAGTATAGAAATGGCTACTGTATGTCCTCAGGGGACTTAACAATTTAGTCTCTTTGTCGCGGTTTATATGTAGGCTTTTGAAGTAAACCTTGAAGCTTAGCAACTAAATACTCAGTTAGACATAAAAACATTAGGGTTAGGTTATTATGTAGAACCTATTAGTACCTTTAAATCATTAATATTAATTTTGTGTAATTTCTAAAATGGCGGATGTTGCCATCTTAATATAACAACACGATTTTCAATTTTGTATTGTTTTAAATTTAATATTATTATTATTTTTATTATTTTATAGATGACTAGTTGAGAAGATTGAAGATATAGCATGGTGCAAGAGCAGAAGGGTGTGACTATAACGCTATGGATGTGGATTCGATCCAGACTCGGGGGAATGACCTCATTCCCGTTGGTAGGTAGTTATTATTTATTAATATTTTCATTTATACGCTTAACAAGGAAAATCGCGGCGTTGAGTTACGCCACTCAAAATACAATGCCTAAACTAGAATAACCCTGACCATATATCATATATCTTTACTTTCTACTAAAAACATACAAAGACACGTGGCCACTGTCTATAGTATATTCTATATCCATACCAGACTCCCGTATGAATCGACATATAATGCTCTATCACGGCTAGCCACGTAACTGAGCTCAGTCAATTGCACAAATTGACTGTAAGTACAACGTGAACAATCATCTTGACATTCCTCTTTATTCCCACGTTCGGGATTTAGTGTGGGTGGTTCATGTTAAATGGGATACATTTGGTTTTGAAAATCTCAGCAAAATTAAAAGAAGAATAGGGAAAAGGTTTTTTTTGTTAGCGTCATGCTATCATGACCGGGGTATAGATCCCGCATACAGCAGGGTAGGCAGGGGGAACCTAGTATTAGACAATCCGTTCCCCCATTTTACGCCGACTTCTGGTGGCTTTGCGTGTTGAGTGACGGAGCTTAACGCAGCACTTTGTCTCGTTACTTGAGCAAGGAAATGAAAATCTTAATTCCCCGAGTGCGAATCTAACTCAGAACCGTCGAGATTGCAGATGCTAGGCCGTTGCGCTACGACGGCCTCAATACCTACGGTATATGAAAAACTGTTTTTTAAGAGAACATCCAAATATTTTTTTTAACTAATCATGTATAACTAAACAGACTAGAACAATAACTAAAAAATAATTCAATAATTTAATTGTTTAAGTGTCATTCGAATTCCACGTCCGAATAGCGCCGGGTCGACAACATCTATACAGACACAAACATTTCAAAAATATATCTTTATATAAAAAATAAAACCTATTTACTTCTAGACAAATCCATGGGATTACACTAGTGAAATATATATATAAAGAGGAATCCTATTACAATATCGTGAATCCTTATCAAAGACCTTAGCTCTTATTAATATCAATGTCTCGACGTCATTCAAGTTCATTGTTGAGTTCTTGTTTTAATATGGTTTTACCGATAGCTTCAAATGCGATATGATAAGATAAGATTTTTTTCTTTAATATGTTATTCTTAATATGAATGGTAATCTTTCGAGGAGTTTCTTGAATAACTGCTATCTAGAATATCAGATAGATTCCCCGTGTGGGATACTGCGTAAAGCTAATAAATACATTTTAAAAAACTATTTCAGAAAACGTTACAACTGTGGTTTCATTGAAATCATTAGCGTGATGTAATATCATCGTTGGACCATGATAGGATACAAATGTGTGAAAATACAAAAATATTTTACGATTTAGTAGTTCCTGAGATTAAATCGCCCAAAGTCGGTTTAAAAAAGGGGCAGATAGAGGGAACCGTTCTCCACTTTGAACCTAATTTTTGAGATATCGTCAGTTGAGTAGCGGAACACAATGGCTTCCTTTATCTTATTAATCAATCAGGGAAATGAAAATTATTTATTCCTCCAAATAAGAATCGAATCTCCAACTGTCGACAGTAGAAAAATAGAAAATTTATACCCTCTCTTATTTTCCTCGAGCCGTTACAAAGACCAGTCTCTCGTAGGCTTACATTAATAAATAGCTAAATAATTGAGTCTTATATCACCTACGTCGCAGTATTGTATGGTGATCAGAGCAATTGATCCATTGTACCGCTTGTTACAGCATAATCTGAAGGCTATCCAAATTATATACTAAAATAGCTTCATTGATGAGGAGTTGGAGAAGCGTAGTATATCGGAAAGTGGAGTAGCCGTATAGAAGAAAATAGAGGATATAAGTGTTCCTTTGCGAGGACTTTGAAACATGGAATCCCATTTAATTCCGTTCCCGTAGAAATTTCGGGAAATTGACTTCGGGAAAGCTAAGGTTTTCAGCTAATATCAATCAATTAACGTGATAGGCATATTACAGTAAAAATATATGAAATATTTATTATATTGGCTACCCGTAGTAAAAGGTATTAAGGTATCGTCTATTCAAAGAAAATAATTAGAGAAAATACCGTGAAACCATTTCAATATAGAGCCATTGAAATTTGAACGGATCGAGGGCATATCGTTAAAGATAATATTCTAAGAACATAACTACACACTACTAAGATATCGTATTACAATCATGAAGTCTTACAAAGTATAGTTAGTGTGGGTGTATAAAAAAATTATGTTTCAGCATGTTTTTGCGACCATTAAAAAGTTGTTTTATTTTATGAAATAGAAATTATATTTGAAGCCATCGTAGCACAATAGATAATGACGAATAAGCGCGATACTTGTGGATTCGATTCCCACTCGGTGCATTGAATCGTTTCCCTGTTCTGTTATTACAATGGGCGGTTGAATGGCAACATATCTAGAATCCGGGCAGACAGCGGAAAATGGAGAAAACACTACGTTCTATTTAGTTTCTGTCATTCCACCCTGCGATGAAGGACGAAGCTTGAAAGTTGATAAAATATCATCATTCGGTTATAGAAGATAAATATTTATAACGTATAAATATACAATGTGTGAATGACCGCGACGGCCGAATGTATTGAAATCCTTTTCAAAGTTAAAAATTTTTCGAATTTCAAGTTTAAATTTTTATACGAAATTTCAATGTTTTTATAATGTTAAATATATGAAATATTTATTTATACATAAAAATATTATAAAATTATAGGGCTATAGTAATAAGTTATTTAAATACATTATATTTTAAGAGAACGAGGTTCTTAATTAGTAAGTTTACTACTTCACAGTTTTAGAAGTCAAGTAAAATGCTAAAAGTCCAGTTTTTCAAGTCCTACAATATTGGATACGTGATATCAATAGCTCCTGCTTTGAATCTGACCGGAACTAACATTTGTATAGTCGCTTCCACACTACATTCTTCCTGCATTGATGATAAACATGGCTGAAATACAAGAAGAACTCTCAGCTTCTTAAATTATATTTAATTTTTGAACATATATTCCACATTAAGTATAGGGAAATATTTTCAGTCACCTTCACAATTTATCCCGTAATATAATATGAGAAAAAAAATTAGAAAATATTTTTAAAAAAAACTTGCGCAATAAAAACTCGCGTCTCTTAGAAAACAACATTTAGAATTATATATTTGTTAGTTATTGTAATATGTAAGAAATTAAATTTATAATTGTTGTAGAAAAGAATATTTTTAATTTCAATTATAAAATGTCAGACACTATTAAAATTATTTGAAAGGATTATTAGAGTTAGGATTAGGGATTTCATATCATCATCCATCACTTATTCATCCATCTATCCATTCAGCTTCACCCTGGATCTAATTCAAATTCTTAACAAAATGTCTCATCTTACAAAATAATAGTAAATCTATTTTCCTCAGTAAATATATACAAATGCTATATAAGGCACGTGATAAAGATAAAATATTAAAATTTACATATCTGTGTAGTAAATGTATAGATATCTTGTGTGGTACTGTGACGTCACGTCACGCACTGTCTATATTTTGACATTCTAGATATTTTATTTGCGAAATGAACGTGGCCTAACTCAAAAATCGCTATTTTTTTGGAAAAAACCATTTTAAAATAGGCTTTTTAGTGGAATCTATAGTTATAGAAATTTTGATTTGAGACATATTCTTTCTAAAGGTACTAAATTTACATAGATGTAATTTTGCTCTTAAATAAATTATCTTAAATGAATATGATAACAAATAAAATTATAGGCTTACATATAAATAAAGAAAAACATACCTTGGTAGTACAGTCGCTGTTGATATGTGAAATTCTCTCAAAAAATAAATTTTAAACAAAACTAAACTAAACAAAACAATCTAATTACACGTAGCTAGATTCTATCGAGAAACGGAGCTTCTTCTTAAAAATTTTCATTTTCCTCTTCACAAAGGGATCCACTGTGGTAATAACTACTTCTTGTGTCACAGAAAAACAAACTAAATATTACTTGGACTTGTAAAATGAAGACTTAAATGTTTTGGAAGCACGTTAAAAGGATATACTGGTGTATTATTTATATTGGAAGATTAGTCTTTTATTGGTGTAATGCGTAAGACATGCCCACGCTCGCGCGACGCGACTGAGCGATCCTTTCGTACTCAAATATTCGCCTTAATAATTTAAGACCGGTACGGAGTGTGTGATATAGGGTTTGTATGTGGAACTCGGTGTCACTTAGTGTACACTGTAGGTACATCCGCAGGGATCTACATAGAGATGTTACGTGTATATGTGTTTTTTTATGTATTTTTTCTTTTCTTTTTCTTTATTGTTAGTTGACGTATAATTCTTAACATTACCTGACCATAATTATTTCTTAATAATTAAAAGATATTTTAATATTTTTAAAGTATCTAGTTTTATCGTTTTAAAGTGGTGAATTACTACTATCTTATTAATCCTACTAATATTATACATGAGCAAGTTTGTGAGGATGGATGTTAGTTCCACTTTTACTCAAAAACTACGGAATAAATTTAGGTGAAACTTTACAATAATATACTGCATACATTATAACAACACCTATAAGTAGACTACAACGTAAATGAATACTTAAGACAATTTGGCTATAATAAAACAATAAGTTCAAGCGGGCGAAGCCGCGCATTTGTTATATTACACGCTACTTTTATATATATTTTTAATATATACCCAGAAATCATATTAGTTATACCACAGTATACTGTGGTATAACTAATATGATTTCTGGGTATATATATATGTATCGAGATATATCTCGATATAAGATTTATAGGTTAGATACATAGTAGAGCTCAATAATTTTATTGTGCACTTAATACGCCTACATATTAATCTTTGTTCTGTACCCATTATAGTAGAAATTTGTACGGTCAGTTTCTCTATGCTCTATAGGAGAGACGCTGTCCAAAACAGTCTGTCTGTGTATGTAGAGACTGAAATTGCAATATCGTATGTAATTATTAATTGTATGAATCGATCGTCTGGACGGAACACTCGTAATTGCGTTTCATATTGATTTTATTGAACATTTATGTAGCTTATTAGAATCTTATTGGTATGGGGTTATGTGTGAAGTTTGAAAATAATCTTTACAATTAGGATAATAGTATTCTTATGTATATCCTGACTATAGTAAAATATACGGAGAGAATCGGAGAGTTAAGGCACTCCGTTCTACACATTTTTTTTTTTAAATTTCATTTCGTGTTAAATCAGCACCTTTAGATGCATGTTATCAGATTGTGCATGATTTAAATACAATAAAAAAGTAATTAAAAATGTATATTCTCCATAATATAAATCGAACCCATAATCATCCCAACAGTCGGACAAACAAAAAAATGTTTAAAACTATGTTAATAAAATATTTATTTTTGCGTCTCGATAATTGTGGGGTTACTTGAGAGCGGGAGTGCCTTAAAATTTCTAGATTCCCTCGTTCTACCCTGATAAGTGTGGGATAGAGCGTGAAGCTACAAAAAATATTTATTTTTACACACACCATTCCTTTGTAATGCCGTATATTAGAAGCAAAAAAATGTTGTGAAAAATGACTAAATGCTTATCACTAGCAAACGTTTGAGTACGCAATACTAAATTCATAAATCTCAATAAACCAAGCCTACAATCAATCATCAAGCCTCAATCTAGATAAATACTTGTTATGCGTAAAATATAGACAAATATAAAAACTCTATGAAAAAACAAAAACGATATTTGATTTAGGAAGTATTGGTGTAAATAATAGAGTAGGTAGAATTTTATGAAGTAAAAATTTTATTTAGTATCTCTTTATTGACATGGAAACTTGTATATTTGTGGAATAGATACTAGGAAATTTGTTTTACAGTATTGCAAAGGTAGAGAAGGTAGGAGAAAGATAGAGACGGTTTGGCGAAGCGGCATAGTATCTACCTATAAACGTGACAGTTGTGGGTTCAATCTGCAATCGAATGAATGTATTATTAAAATTTCGGTAGAGAAAGACAACGTGCACCATTAATTTCCGGCACTGAACTGTAAATTGGATGAAAAGCAGGAAAGCGGAGTGACTCAGCACTAGGTTTTTTCAGTTTACTCCTATATATTATTGAGTGAAGCTAATAAAAGAAGAAAAACTATAGCGGTTAGAACAAACAAATACGATATCCACATTTAAGAAGCAACTCATATCTTTACGATGCAAAAAGATAGCTGTATAAGGCCGGATGGACTTTTGTTTTTCTTCGTCAGCTTCACAGGAACTGCACGAGTTACACATGCAAGCAATAATTAAAGTCGAGTTAGATTATCAATCATGTTTAATTTGAATATTTATTACCTATTAGTCGTTTTATTATGGATATAAAAGTTAACCTTTTAAAGATATTTTGAAAATAAGAAATTAAGAAAAGTTTTTTTTTTAATTTTAAAGGAAGTGGATAAAATTTATTACGTTCTTATATTTCATAAGACATTTTTAACCTTATTTAAATAAATTGATCTTAATAATTTTAATAATTTCAATAACACTACTATTTTCCTTCTAACAACTTTCATAGATATCTAACATATAGAAGAAATCCTTCAATTCAAAAATTCTGAAAGACAAACACAAGCTAAATGACCTTTGTTTGACAAACAAAAAACAAGACTTAGTCGGATTTGCAAAATCTAAAGTTACAAATCCACCGAGACCAAATACTTACAGGCTAGAGAAAACAAATTTTCAACGCTAAAATCCAAAAATTTCCAAAATAACCTCGTTGGAAAAAGTTTTCTATTCAATACTAGTGATTGTAACAAAATATACTGGACCAGACCGTTGAAACGAAACTTTTTTTAGTAGTTAGACGGTAGCTTCTGCCAATTCTATTTACTATCTGTGTTGCTCGTAGTTTCAAAACTTTCTGCTTATCGAGCATGTTTTATCAATCAAAGCTTAAATTAAACTTCTGTTGCAGTTTAAATTAAGAATAGTTTTGTATGTTGTGCATTTTAAACCCCTTTTTGAAAAGTTACGAGGCGACGTGAGCTTTTCTAAAACTAAAGTTGAAATAGATGCTGAATAAAAGTTTAATCATTTTGTTGGAACAACTCGTCGAATATAACTACAACGAAAGAGTGAAAATATCGAATACTATTTTTTTTGGGTTCTCGCTGCACGCACGACTGCACATGCAGAGAAAACTTGAGAGCGTAGTTTAAAGACACTTCCAATCCCCATTTTCGACTGAATGGCGGAAAACAACGTCGCACTGTGGCTCGTTACCAAAGCGAGTGGGAATCGAACCCACAATCTATTGTTTTTACAGCCGCTCGCTTGTCTCCCTGGGTCACGAGCGGGACTGGTCTCAACTAGACTGGACTGCATGTAGTATATTTAAATCTTTTAAAATCTAAAGTTTTTATGATATTATATACATTATATGTATGAAAATGAGTTACTTTATATTGAAAAGAACCATATATAATTATGAAAATGAGAAATTAATAGAATTAGAAGTCTCTAATAGTGTAGTGTAGATACCTACAGAAGCAATCAATCTACTTCCATTTTGAACATAAATATAAATATATAGTAAAATGTATTTTTAAATCTATTAATTTTACTACGCAAATGCAGAAACCAGTTCCAATATTTGTTTTACGCGTCCACCATTTTTCATTGAATCTGTTTTACTTTGTAGGACAATAACTTTGGAACACCGGATACGTCGTAAAACTCCTGGACTGATCCAGCTTATACGTATTTGGCAAGCAATATTCGAAGCCATATAACTTACAAATTTCACAACGCTATACAACAGAGTAGTCATATCTACGTATTTAAAAACAATATTTCCTTTTAATTTCAATTATTTTACTTTAGCGTCAGAGGCAGCGTCGTGGTGCAGAGTCCAAGCGTGTGACTGTAAATAAGACAGGTGGTGGGTTCGATTTCCACTCGAGGAAATGAAACATTTATTAATAAACGTTGAACTCGCAAGAGCAAACTGCATACTTGTAATTCCACCAATACATAGTCAGGGGAAAAGGGCAGAGCGAGGGAAGAGTTGAAAGGAACTCGTTCAGTTCTACGGAGCAGAGAGGTGTAATTACAAAATGCAAAATTATTTCTTGGTGGAAATGTATATCTATTTTATTTAAGAGGAGTCTTTTCTGCCTAAGCATTACTTACTTTAGGCAATAATAAACATTTCCATGTTTATTTAATTACTTTAGACTATTTAAATTATTTCAATAACTAAGTATATTTAACACTTCAATTTTCAACTTCTAGGTGCGGCTTTGCCCCCGTAGTCAAATGGAAAAACTAAACACACTACATATGTGCTTGAGGTTATTCTAACACATACAGCGACTCACACCGAAATGACTTTATGTAATGATGGCCTTTTCTTTATAAAAGGACTGTTCAACACAAAAATATTTTTTCAAATCGAACCAGTAAATAGTTCCTGAGATAAGCGCGGTCAACCAAACAAATTATTTATAATATTAATAAATTTCGTAAAATAAAGTATGTTAAAGCTATAGAAAGTATTTTATTAATTTAGAAATATTTTAACTTAGAAAAAGACTTTGAAGCTAACTTCCCTTTATGCCAAATGGACACGGTGGTTTTAAATGAATACTAACAAAAGAAAAAAATTAAAATAATTCTTGTATTTCTATTCATTGAACTAACTTTGTTGTTGGATTTAATAAGGTTTTATAAGATATTTCATAAGAATGGTAAAGTTATTTTTATGTAAAATTATAACTTACTAATTTCTTAAAATATTCCTTCTTGTGTTTGTTTTGGTTAGAATTTTTCTACGGTAAATTGATTTTCAATAGTCAGAATGTCATATCTTAAAATATTTTATATATAGAAAAATACAGAACGAGGTTGACTTTTGATATTAAAAAAAATGCAGGCGACCTCTTTACTATAAAGTGGTACATGTCTAATTTCAACTTTCTTGGTTGAGTACCGCGAGGCCTAAGCTGAACTTTGCATTTGTGTGAGTGTATTGCAACGTGCAACTGTAAACGTGACAAATTGTGGGTTCCCATTTGATAAAATGATTTTTTAAATATCTTTATTCCCTCGCTCTGGTGTCGAGGCTAAGCGCGGCGTTGACTTCCTACGCTCTACAGTCTACACGCAATGCCTCCAAATCGGCGGAAAGACCGGTCACGACCCCCTGCCAGATGGCCCGACGACATAAGGTTGACGGGAAGCGGATGGGTCCGAAAAACTCAGGATCGAGTGTCGTGGCGAGAATTGGGGAAGGCCTATATCCAGCAGAAAGCCCTACTGAAACCCTATTGAAAAGATGGCTGTTGATGATGATGGTGTCTATAGGTAGAATCAGAATCAAATGCAAAGAGCTCGACTGTACTTCAGCATATTCAGAATACATACATAGTTTGTCGAACATATTTCGGCGCATTACGAGCACTCAATCCAATCCAAGTACTAAATTATAATTTACAAACTTGAATTTTACTACCGCCATACTGTATTGGGTGAAAGGAAACGGCGCATAAAGTGTTAATGTTTAAACGTCATCGCCTATTATAGTTTATGATGTGAGAAGGACTATATAACATACATATGTACTAGTAAATAGTATTTGTAGGTTCTTTCATTAGTTTTGGTTTTTTTTTTTTGAGTTAAAAAAATATTTCCCTAATGAAAACTCATTTGGTGCAACAATGACGTAATTACAATTGATAATGCGGAAAGATTATTTCAAAACACACTTAACGACATTGTATCAATTACAAGTACTTACTGTTTAATATCTTTATGTGGATATTCTTGTAAGCATTTGAGTTATGAAAGTTTTTAAATATGTCCAAATAAACATAAAGACGATTTTTTGGAGGATGTAATTACATATATCTTTCTCCGAACAACGTAGAAGATAAGTAAGTATATAAAAAAATATATCTATAAGTTATTATATTTAAATATTATGTAAACAAAACGAATATTTCTATATTATTTATATAAGAGTAGTTTCAATAAAATAATAAACATAAACTTACCTTATTTAACGAATTCTTTCACAGTAACTGTAACACATATCAACTTGCATACACAACTTTAATTATTAAACAAAAAATGGGAAATTTAATGTAAATGTGACAGAACCTAACTCGGTGTTCGTTGGTGTGATAGCTTTTTAAGATATATCAACATCTTGATGTTATCTTATCACATCATATTATAATCGACAACTACTAAGATTACATTTAACTTAGACTATCATTTGTCTTTCCTTGCATTTTTCGTTTATTTCAAAAGATTTTGTTGTTTAAATGTTAGTTCTTTGAATACGTGTTCTATTTCTGTGTTTGAGCTAAGTAAGTTTACATTAAGCCTTATCTTCTTTTAAGTTTAACTAGATTATGGTAGAATTTAAAATTTAAACGACCCTGCAAGTGACATTTGGACTCACGATCGTTCAAAAACCCTTTTTAAAATGAACCACAGCAAATGTGCTTATGTACTCTACAAACTCTATCCCAAGTTATAGGATAGACAAAGTTAAGACACTCAGACCTAAACGCCGCTCAATGGCGGATCTAAACGCCGCGCTGGCATACCAAAGCGGGAAAATATATATAAATTCGTTATCATAATAATTCTCCCGAGTGGAGATCACCTTCAACCATCGTTGTTTACTATAATAATAAAAAAAAACAAAAAGTCAAACAAAATGACACCATATTAACTGTACCATTTCTCCTAAAACGTTGAATGAGTGCCACTCACAGTGATAAGATAGAAAAATTTGCTTATCTATTTTGTTTTACAATCTTATATTATTTACTTATAGTACTTATTTTGTTTATATCAAAGGGGGAAATTCGATAGTGGTTACAGAGTTTTATCTTCTGAAGATAAAATTAATATCAAGACCAAGGATCTAGAAATTATTAAGAAGTTAGTTATGTGAAGCTCACTTTGTATATAAATAAACTTAAAAAAAACGTATTTACATTTTTTTATATATTTTCCGGGACAGCGACGAAAATTTTAGTTATATCTTTCCTTTCGTATTCGCCGTGCAATTTAAAGATCTCATTACAGATAAATTTAGATGCCAATTTAAACGCTCTTATATATCCCTTGATAGAGAAACAAAATGGACGCCCTGGATAAAATAAGACCAACAAATAACAAGTGTATAAAACTCTAGACGGCTTGGCTTAGTGGTCAGAGGACATTGATGGTTTCAAAGAGGTGCCTTCGAGTCCCGCCACGTTCAAAATATTATACGTTTTGTAAAATGTATTTTTTTTCATAGTGTAAAATAACTTCTTATAAATGTTAAAAGGTAAAAAAGGACCTAAACAATTTTAGTAAATGCTCCTACCAAAAGTAAAATAAAATTGTACAAATATTTCTTAAGTAGGTATGGCACTGCCAGTTAATGCCCCACTCCTCTGAGTAGCTATTATACATCTGTATTACGGAAATACAATACAATACTATATACTTTATTGCACAATAGTGTTTTAATGAATTCATTAAAAAACTTTATAATTATTAATTAATTCATTAGTCAATCAAACGAAAAAAAGCTGAAAACTTTATTTATACAGAATTCGTACATGCTGCCTCTGAATAAAGAAGGAATTTCTAAAAACTAGAAATAAAAGATCTTGGAGAAACCAAAGTGACTAGATAAAAACTGATGAATAATATAAAAAATTATATAGCGCTAAATATAAAATATTATGAATAATTTTCGAATAATAAATACAAAACTGGCCAAAACTTTATGAAAGTTTCTTTGATACAAGTAAAATAAATTTCTTTTATATTTCACTGTTAGACTGTAATTAATGTCATTTGTGGGTGGTTTTATGAATAAAGTAAACCACGGACGACTATGTTTTTAATTTAAGTTCAAGGATCCGTAGTTGTAGTCGTTATGCAAATAATGATAACACAAAAGAAAAACACAAAGTTTTAGTGCTTCACTTAAGTTGCTTTCTTAGCACTTAGAACTAATATATCGTCATAGCGCTATTTGAACGAGCCCTTCTGATTGGTCATGAATTGAAATGCCCTGAAGAATTGAAAAAAAGTAGGGTAGGCAGGAGGAACCTGAGAATTGAGTGTTAAGAGACTCATTTCCCATTAAGACACGTTCCCGTTAAGAGAGTTACTTACCATAATCCAATTTTCGCCGAATTCTAGAGGCATTGTGTGTTGAGTGGTGGGACTCCACGCCGAGCTTTACTTCATAAGCAAGGCGAGGAAATGAAAATATTAAATATTTCATTCCCTCGAGTGGGAATCGAACCCACGAATTGAAATTTAAATATTAATTATAAAATTGATAAAAGGACTGATTTAGCTTCAAAAAACTAAATTTTCGGTATGAGAAAACTAATTTCATGTTCAAACTCAGTAGGTACATGTCTTTAAGTACGTTTGTAGATATTAGCTACAAAATAATACATCCATAAATCATTCTTCAATTTGGAACAAAAAACGTATTTTACATAAGACATTTTATGTTATTACAAAGAAATGAAAAATCTTTCAATGATAACGTCAGATACAAAAACGATTTCGATTTCATTATTACTTGAAAACAAAAAAAACCTTGTAAAAATAAAACGTCGCTTCTTTTCACATTTTTCTCCCTTAAAGACAATTATTCTTAAAATATACGTATATGTATATATTTTTCTAAGACTTGTTTTTTTATGTCATTTTACGTGAAATTGGAAGTCAAACAATGCTATAAATTTATATTTTCTTCCGTACCTTCGGTATTTACCTACTATGTAAATTTTAGGAAAAATTGTATATTAGATGACGAAATAACAATAAGCTTTCTATAGCCATAAAGACGTGTAACTGTAAAATCGAAGTTGTCGATTCTATTCCCATATGTGGGAATCAATTAAATATTTTTTTCTATAAAGCATAGAACTGACAAAACAGAGTGTCTTGACACTAAATTCCGCCTGCAAAGATACTACTACAAAGATAGTGTTTGTCTGTTTTTATACATGTTGTAACTTGTATATCACTTAATTATCACTTACACTACTTTTCTATTTTTCCATTTCTATTTACAATATTCAGTCAAGAGAGTCGACTGTAAGGACGGCACTTGTTGGTTCGATTCCCAATCGGGGAAAAAAATACTCATTTAATATTTTCATTTCTTCACTTTGGTAACGAGGCCGACCATGATGTTAAGTTCCGCTTGCCAACACGCAGTCTCAAAAATTCAGCGGAAAGTGGGCAGTGGAGTGCCTTAACACTAGGTTCCCAGGTTCCTTCTGATTACACTGTATGTACAGCTACAGGTTAAAAAAATCTTTGTAAACCTTTTAACGAAAATAGGTAGATAGCACTTTTAACTATTATTTGTCAAAGACATTAGTTTTACTGTATTCCAGTATCCAGACATTGTCTTAGCATGATATACCTCTAGAAAGAAAATAACTTATCATTTAATTAAGTCGGATCCACCTTTAATTAAGGAGGCTCCTTTGTAAGAACAATTAATGAAAGGGCTCAGGGTCCACCGTCCAGTACAATAAATTTAACATGCGTCTCGTTCTAACACGTTGTTTTTATAATTTTTTGTCTCATTCTCATTTGGACTGGTAGACACAGTTCGATGATGTGGAAACCCTATTGAAAACTATTGGACTATAGTTTCACCTATATAGAATAATATTAACAAAATGCACAGTATAAACAATAATTTTTAAAAAAAAGTTAAAACTATCTTTAACATCATATAGCACATTTAGAGACGTCCAGACAGAAAATTTCAAGAATAATAAGTTTGTTAGAAGTTTGCTGCAGACTAGTTACATAAAAAGAGTTAAGAATTTTCTTATTTTTTAATATTTCCGTTCCAAGTGAATGATGCGCATAAGTTCAGAAAACATAAGGCCAGGACCTGTTGACCGTACTGTATACTTTATTCAAGCAGACCTACATACATTTACACTATAAACATAAATATTAGATTTAGTCATAAAATAGAAAAAATCCAGATTTGTGCAAGCTGCAAAGCTCGTCAAAAGACTAAATTTTAAGGAACCCTACAGGCCTACAGCGCTACTGATCAAATATTTATAGACAGATAGCATCAAATGGTTTATTGGTAGCGAACAATATTTAAATAAAAGATAAATTATTATGAACTAATATTTTTTCAGTTTTACTTTTCCCGTACATTTTAAATTCGAAATGCAATAAAATGTTTGTAGCGTGGCGGGGTAATGGCAACATCGCGTGCCCTCGCCCATCAAATAAAGCTTAATAAAAAAAGATAATTTTTAATTTTTTAATATCAGCTTCCATGCAATAGTGCAAATGCAAACGGTATATTGACAAGGTCGTATCTATCAAGAGATCAAAGCTAGCGAAACAAATAGTTTTAATTAATATACAGTACTTTTTCTTAGTAGTTCAATTATTTTAAATCCGTTAAGTAATTGGTGATTTGCAATTTTTTTATCTGATATTGTCTAGACCGAAAATCTTCGCTGTACGTTTTTGCTAGGGCCAGAGGCTAGTCATAGCAAAGGTGGGATGGTAAACGTGACAGGTTGTGGATTCAATTTCAGTAGGAAATTAAGTATTTATTTTTTTCGCTCTGGTGTGTAGGAAAAGCGTAGTGTTGAGTTCTGCCAATCAACACGCAATGTCTCCTGAACTACTGTCTTAACACTATGCTCCCTCTGAATATACCGCTAAATGAGAGATACAGCGGGAAACTGAAAAAAAATATTAACAAGAAACTTCAACAAAGCTACATCTAAAGATAAACCAAGATTATTTTAACACTGATTTATAATAAAAAATATTCGCAGAACTAAGCGACAGTATAAAAATGTTCTTTGCACTTTATATTTTTAAAAATATGCATTTCCTTAAGAAGTTCACAAAGTAGGTTTCTTATAACGTAACGCTCTAATAAATTTTAATCTAGCAAAATCTTGTTCCAGCTGCCATAAATAATAGAAGAAGAGAATAAAATACTGACTGTGTAAATTGTAAAAATACCTTTTTATAAAACAAAGCCATTGAGCTATTCATTGATCGCGACTACGGTTTTATTTATATTCGAACGAAAAATAATATATATAAAATACAGGTTTTGTGCTAACTACTTAAAACTATTATATAATTAGTTATTAGCTTGGAACATAACATTTCATGGTCTTTTGACAAGAAGAATAACAACTGACGGAAGTATTGCTTAGTTGGCCAGAGAGAGGGCTTGTTGTCTAAGAAGCGCACGTTCATATCCCGCTAAGCAAATTTTTATAAGTTTTTTAATAAGTATTTTTCTTTCTTAGGTGTGGGAAAAACTCTTTAATAAATGAAAAATACTGTGTTAGTTGTTTCGGAAGCGTTGTTTTGTTTCGAACGTTATAAAAACAAGCCAAAGCACTTAACGACTCTTCAATCAATGGAAATCTTTCTGGAACCTTTTTCCTTATACATTTAAGCTGTTAATAGATTTAAATATCATTGAAAAATAAAAATGAATAAAACTGTAATGAAAAAAGTTGTTAAAACAAATATATTTGCTAACAACATACAAATATAACCTATATGAAATTATGAATCTCTATCTCTATATTTTTATGTTCATTACTTAGCCCTTTTAAAAACTTAAATCGGTACAAATGTTGCAGGTTATATATTTATATAACCTTACTAGCATTTAATTCTAAAAACTTTACTATTTACTAGAATTTGCTAGTAAAAACTAATACAGTTGTAACTTTTAACACTCAAATCATATTGAATCGTGCTATCTTCACCTCGAGCCCTCCAACTCTAAGTTGGATGACCAACGAACCACAATGAGGGTATAATAAATAACCAGTCGCTCAACTGGTGATCTTGTGTACCTCAACCATCGCTGGGCTGTAGCTATTGAGAGCAAAGGAGAGTTTGTTTCCATTAAGTTTATATCTTTGATTACTTAGACTCCTCAAAGATCGTTATACGAACTACGTGATATGTAAAATACAAACTTCAGGTAAATTCAAATAAACGAATGATTTCTATAGAGTTTTTTTTTCGTTCTTTTATAAAAGAATTTACGTTTTTTACTTTTTTAATATATGCAATTTAAAATAATTACAGGTACGGTACATAATTTTAATTTACAAAGAATGCCTTGTCTGGAAATAACTTACGGTATGTTAAAATTAATTTACTACAAGGGCAACATTCTCAGAAACGTCAAAGGTATGTGTGACATATGGTCTATAGAATGTATTGTATTTTTCGTCAATTTTATTCAACTAACAAAAATTTCATGTAATGTCTTTGTTTGATAACGCGGTATTTAATTCAACTCTTTACGAGGCACTGTATCTTCAAATAGAAGATACACTGGGCTTCGCGAGAAATTTCTTCGAATCGTGCGTGTCATCTTTGCCGATCGAAAACTTGCCGAAAACCTTCGTGAATTTGGGCGATCTGTCGTTTTACGAAGAGATAAAAGCTATTTTTTATTTTAATGAGTTCCAATTTCTGCTATTAAAGACTTTTTCCCTTATTTTATTGTTCACTCTACTGTTAATCGTTATTTCCTGGAGAGTGTATGGGAAACGTATATCTGAACGGTTTATGAGGCCGGGTAAGTCGCAATATAGTTTTCGTTGTCTTTGTTGCTTCCTTTTCTTTCTTAATAGAAATACTTTTAATTTTTTTTTTTTATATACTATAAAATATGAATTTGTTATTTCAATGAAGCCTTATTTATTGCATAACGCAGTGACTTATTGATTCATAACTATTACACTGCTTATAATAAACGATACAAAACAACCGTTACAGCAACCTCTGCAACAATAGAACAACTGAAGGAAAGTGTATCAAAGCTTAAACTACCAAAGGAGCATACACCAAGAATATAAAAAAATGGCAGATAAGATTAAAAAGTTCTTTCAAAAGAAGAAAATAGATGCTAAATTTAAGTTAGCAGGACCTGGCCATAAATTGAGTGAATCTACGCTCAGTCAGTCATCTAATATATCTAATGTATCTAGAAATGTTCCTGTTGTTAAGAGATCAGGATTGTCAGAAGAAAGTAAAGTGGCAGCTGAGGCAGCATTATCGAGATTACAGCAAACTAGGGAAAATCCTGCTTTCAACACCTCTTTGGCTGCTATAAAGGTATTTTATCATAACTTTTTGATGTGTTTTTATTTTAAGTAGAGCAAACCTAATGTCAAGACACGCAATAAAAAGAGACCAGAGCGAGGAACTCATTTACATTTTCTTGCTCTGCGAATAATAAACAACTTTATCTCTAAACAAAACTACAACTATTGTATTTACAGTTAGAGGCTGTGATGCTATGCCATCACAATCTCATCATATTTCGTTACAATGTTTTATACTAATTTATGAAAAATTTCATTTTAACTTTCTTTTTGTATAGCATATCATAAAATGACTTCATTTACATATTTCCAACTAATACAATTATGAAAACTACTTATACTTATTCCGTGTTTCCCATAATTGATAGAAATTAATAAGTGCATAAAAACCCACTACATATATTTAAAACAATGTTATCAATATTAACAATTGAAGTTTAATACAGAGTAGAAGTTGAGCCATTGTGGGGCAGTGTAAATGTGACAGTTGTGGATTCAATTCCCATTCGGGGCAATTATTTTTACTTATTTTAACAATCATTTTTACAGGCACAAGTAAAGAAAGAATTAGAAAACGAAAATGCATCTAATTCTAAAACTTTGGATGAACCTAAAGAGAAGGAAAAGGCTGAATCGGAGATAGAGGTTCCTAAAAATTTTGCCGCTTCAGGTGTTTATTTCAAGTAAGTTGTTTCATTTGTTATACAAATGACTTTTTAATTGAATTTGTTGTAAAATATTATAAAATTTATTTTTAATTTTGCAATGTGGATGCAATACGTAGACAATTTGATAAAAACTGTATAACCCAATGTCTTAACACTATTTTTCCTTTGTCTATGTGGCATGCAGCAAATATTTTAATATTCTTTATGTGGAGTAACCACTTTAAAAATGTAAAATCATACATTCTACTTCTAAATGTCTATTGTACAATATAAAAGCTTGCAACTCAACAAAAAATTATAGACTCAAAATACAACAAATTAAAGTGGTTGTAAAGGAAGTGGTTGTATCAGGACAAAGCGCAATCTGGAGCTTCGCGTCTTAAAACGCAATGTCTCGTAAATTAGATTGCCCTAGCACAAGGTTCCCTCTGCCTATCCTTATGTATGTGGAAGTATATACAGTGTGAAACTAAAAAATATGTTTTTATTATTTCAGATGCCCCATAATAAGTAATGATATTTTACCACGGGATGAATGGAAAAGGAATATTAAAACATTTTTATATGAACAGTTGGAAGAAGAAAGGGGCTTGACCGCCTGCCTTATGATACATTCATGTAACAATTATAGGGAGAAGGTAGATACAATTTTTTATTACCATCTTTTTTTTATAATAACTTCGCTTATAGATTGTTGCGTTCGTTGTTTTTTTTCGCTCGATTCGCTTTTGGTAGTGATTAAAAACTGAAGGCCATTTTTAGGAAATATGAAAATAGAAACAACTGTGGGTTCGATTCACACTTGGGGAATTTATAATTTTTATTTATTTGCTTTGTGAACATGCACAATGTCTTGAAAATTCTTGAAAATTGGGCGCAAAGTGAGCAATGGTGTGTTTTAACACTCTTTCTTCTGCCTGCCCTGTTGCATGCAGGATACAGCATGAAGCTGAAAAGCTTTTTTTTGTATAAATTAAAATATATTTTTAATTTTTTACAGGTGGAAGTTTGTGTGGAGACATTGTGCAAATATTTAGAGAATATCGTAACTCATCCTGAAGAAGAAAAGTATCAGAAAATACGAATGTCTAACAGGTACTTTAGTTTTATTAACATTTATACTTCAGTAACTTTTACTTGTGGCCTTATCTTGTGGTTAAGTGGCAATGGCAATAACTAAGTTGTGTATGACACATGACACATTCAGCAAATAATTATAGCCCACAATAACCTTCCTTGATAAATGGACTATACAATGACAAAAAAATTTTTTCAATTTGAACCAATAGTTACTGAAATTAAGGCGCTCATCTAAACAACTCTTTGGTTTTATAATATCAACATTATATAAATTTAAGGATTTCGATAAAACTTTACAGGAGTATTACTTTTACACCAGAATAAATAACATATATCCTATATATTGAAAGACTTTATTTTACTCTAGTATAATCATTAATTTAAGCGTGCGAAGCTGTGTTAATATAACACACTCACTGTAATACATAAAATTCATTAATATTTCGTTTTTTCTAGAGTTTTTATGGAAAGAGTACAACCTATAGAAGGTTCTATGGAATTACTAATAGCAGCCGGTTTCGAACAACGAAAATTACTTAATAATGAAGGCAATGAAGAAGATTTTCTTGTTTTTGTTAAAGAAAATGTACCGTCTGTTGAGAGTTTAGTTGTAAGTAATAGTTATTGCTGAATAAAATATAAGCTATTTTGTTTGTGGTTTCCTATTACAACTTTATTGTGTAACAAGCTAAATTTGCTGTAATTGTTTTAGTTTTATTTGGATTTTTTTAACTTTATGCTGTATTGTATAGAGAGTAGTGGAACCTAGTGTAAAGACACTCCGCTTTCCACTTACCGCCAAATACTATAGGTATTTCCTGTTGAGTTGCGGAACTCAACGCCGCGCTTTGCCTCGACATCAGAGCGAAGAAATAAAAATGTTAAATATATCACATACTCGTGCGCCTGCGCCACGACTGACATTTGATATCTGCACCTCTATGAAGCATAAGTAACGCCTCTATGAAGTCGCTTATTTTTTTCTAAATTGGGCAATTTCCAAGAGGCGCAGCTTCAGATATCGCTACATTATAAATTTTATAAATTTTCAAAGATATCATTTTTCATTCTTAACTTTGGGATATCAGTATAAAATTATTAAATAATACATATTTTTCTACATTACATAGACTTTAATCGAAGCTCTACGTTCAGCGGAGCCTATACAATTAGAACTGGATAGAAATCTCCAAGTATTATTGCCGTCTCAAGCGGCTAATAAAGTACAATTACCGCCATCTTTCTACGCTCTCACGCCTGAGGAATTGAAGAAAGAACAGCAGCTGAGGTAAATATATGTTGTTTTTTATTATTAGCATCCTGCATATAGTGGGTTAAGCAGAGGGAAGTTAGTGTTAACACACTTCGTGGTCCATGGGTCCGATAATTATCGAGACATTCAAACATTGTCAAAATGTCCTACAATGGTCTCAAACATCGGTAATATTTTTCACGCTGTATCCCGTAGTGCTTACCGAGCTATTGCGTGTTAAATGGCGGTATGGCCGTATTTATCGCTTAGTGTTTTCACCGGTTTGAGAAAATGAAGAAATAATAATAAATACATTGTTACTAAATCTTATTTCATTTCGCGCATTCATCTTCAATCTATCAATGCATCTTCCAATTTACGAGACAATTCGTATTGAGTGGCGGAACTCAACGCCGCGCTTTGTTTTGTTACTAGAGCGAAGAAATGAAAATGATAATAATAATAAACAAATAAAATACATTATTATTAAATGTAAATTTTAATGTTTTTCACAGAGCTGAAGCTATAGAAAGAAGTCAAATGTTACGCACAAAGGCTATGAGGGAAAAGGACGAGATGCGTGAAATGCGGAAATATAAGTTTGCCATCATCAGAATACGGTTTCCCGATGGTATTTTATTGCAGGTTAGTTAGTTTTTAATTATAATTTATTTTCTTTTGTAAATGGTTGCAGTAAAAAATTGTATTGAAAATAAATAATTAAATGTACACTAGGTTCCCTCTGGCTAACCTGCTATGTGCGGGATACATAATATATTAACTTATTATATACTTTTGATTCCTTAGGGCACGTTTTCGGTGTACGAGAAATATAATGAAATTCACGAATTTGTCCAAGAGCATCTAGAACATGGCGGATTACCTTTCGTTTTGAACACTCCTACTGGACACAAATTAATATTTGACGAAGATGCAAATAAAACACTAATAGACCTGCGTTTAGTTCCGGCCACTATACTGACATTTGCGTGGCACAACTCCGTAGCTGAGGAGATCAGTAATAGCCCTAATAAAGATGTCTTTTTAAAACCAGAAGTTATGGTTTTAGTTCAAGAAATATAATTTGTTATGTTAATTGAGAGACTGTTTTATTTTTTTTAGTTAGATTTTGATTTGGTAAATGTATGATAAATTTACCGTAGCAGCATTTGAATGCGCGTCTCTTGGATGGCTTATAAGAGGCGTGAGTTCAAATTCCCGCTATTATTATTTTTTTTCTGGTAAAGAACTTTGTTTAGTTAAAAAATATAGGACATAGCAGGCATTTTTATCAATTTTTTTGAAATTATTTTTGTAAGTTATCTTATTCAATATGTTTTTTGAATCAAACGATTTATTTTGAAAAGTTAATTCCTCTTCAAAAGTTTGTAAATTCCTAATAATAATTTCCTAATACAATATATAACATCTTATTATAATATGAATATTTGTGATAAAGCGACATGTGGTTAATAATAATAATTATTTATTTTTAGTGATATCAAATTATATTAAAAATATATATAAAATCGAATAGTGTATTTATTTTGATTGAAGCAAAATCGATAAAATTATCGAATAAAACAAAAAATACTCTATTCGATTTAAGTAATTAATGTCCCTAATATAATACAACAATATTTAACGTCCCTAGCAATTATTTAAATCTGTATTATTATAACTTATTATGGGTTAACATGTAAGCATTTATTTATTGGAAAGCAATATTTAAGCATTTCTTTCTTATAATTTACGAAAAGAAATATCCACAAACTAATTCCAATTTTTCACCTTTGATTCCTTAATATTTTCTATTGCAAAATTATACTGTTGAAATGTATAGCTATTTTTCCCATTTTAAGTAATAGTTATAATACTTAAAATAAACAATATTTGTTACACAGACTTCTATACATTTGTTAAATAAAAACACAATAATTTACACATTATTTAATAATTTCACTTAATTATTATTGTGCACTTTATATTGATGTCGTCGTGACGCAATGGGATAGCGCCTAACTGTAAGCGCAGTGGTTGAGGGTTCAATTCCCACTCGGGGAAATAAATTATTTTCATTTTCCGCCACTTATCGCGCAATATCTCGAAATTTCGGCAGTGCGAAGGGCCTGCCTATCCTGCAACGTGGGATAAAGCGTGAAGCTGCCTGCACTTTATATTTAAAACCTTAACTTATTTCAAAAAATATTCCTAAACGCCTATGCAATGGGTAATTATAATAATAAATATATGAATTTATTATATTAATAATAATAAAGGCATGAACTCGTATGTATGTTGATTTCATTGCTTTTAAGAAGTTTATATTATGTGTATATTATGTGGAATAAATATAATTAATGTTAAATTTCTTTGTTTTATTTTTAATTGGTATATATGAAAAATACACGTTTTTGATAATAAAAATTGGTAAACAAGTAAACACAAAATTTTATAAACAAAAATATTTTACAAACTGCTTTAAATACATCTATCAAAAAGAAAAGTTCGTTTATAATTAAAACTTGGGAGAAATAAGTAAAATTCAATAAAAAACATTATAATAACAAATTATTTATTTACAACTAGCGGACGCGCGCAGCTTCGCTTGCTTATTTAAAAATTTTTCAAAATCCCTTAGTGGAAGTCCAGATTACGAAAGTAAACACCTGTCAAAATTTAACGTTTCTACGTACAGCGGTTACGGTTGTGCGTGCGTCTTACAAGTCATTTTATATCTATAAATAGTAAAATATTGAATTACAAAAATAAAACACATTACATTACAACACACATGACATTAAGTAATTATAAGATATATAACAATTCAATTTTTATGTATATGTCAAGGCAATAAAATTTATTTTTAACTGTATTTATAGTACTTTATGGCATTAACAAACAATATTCGATTCTTATTGTCCGTTTAAACAAAACTGTTGAATTAATGACATTTTAAAATCAGTTTTCAATAGAATTTAAACTGAGCCATAATGCTATTAATATTATAATTAATACATTTACCTATAAATTTTCAGTTTAGAATATTGGAAAAAAATCTTTCCTATCCTCATATAGCAGGATAGAAGAAATAAGTATTAAGACATTTCATTCTCCTCATTATAAAGAGAAATTACATATTATGTTAAATAACATAATCACAGTGCAGTGGCGAGTGGCCGCTCAGAAGTTTCTGAACTTCTGTGCATAGTGAATTGGGGAAGAAAATAATCAAACGTAAAATAAATTAGCTTGACGACTCATTAGCACCGTACTGTACATAAAACAGGCCAAGTGCGAGTTGAAATCCCACAGGAAAAGTTCCGTACTACAAAACTAAAAAAAAAACACATTTATTGGATGAGAGCCACCTTAAATATTTATTTTATTGTTTTTAGTATTTGCTGTTATACCAGGAACCTAACTACATCATATGAGAAAATTTATGGCCTGGTATAGTGAGAGGCAGACAAGGAAGTCTAAGTAATAGGGTCCCAGTTTAACCCTGGGGTACGGAATTTTAAAGACTAAGCCGTCAAGCTAACATCATCATTTTGCCCCGGTATTTTATTCGATATAGAAAGAGATTTAGTGCAGTCCTCGGTTTTATAAATGCCGACGAGACGATTGGACACTTCAAACATGTTGTATCTTAACGATATTATTATAAATTGTGCGTTTTTTGTGCGTTCCTGTAAATTAAAAATAAATTGTTAAATTAGTACCAGGACTTGAAATACAGGGAGATGAGGGAGGGAGGGAGGGATACAAGCTTAAAGCTGAAAAAAAACATATAAGCAAAAACATAACAAACCTTTATATAATTGGCTACAATTGACACATTCTTGAAGTCCAAAGCTGCATCTATTTCGTCCATCACGTACAATGGCGTCGGTTTGTAATAATGCAATGCGAATACTAAAGCTAGAGAAGATAGTGTTTTTTCTCCTCCTGATAAATTTGATATGTTCTTCCACGATTTATTTGGTGGACGGACACTAAAACAATACATAAGAAACTATAAACAAATATATATAACATTTTAAATATAATGATAAAAGCCCTCGTGGTTCAGCAGTCTCTTTTCTTATTGTCAAATAAATAGACATTTACCTAAAGATAATTCCTTCAGTGAATGGATCCAAGGAGTCTACTAGTTCTAATTCCGCATCACCACCTAGTGTGATCATTTGGTACATTTCTTTTAACTTCGTTGTTATTGTATTGAAACCTGTAAACAAATATATATTGAAATTTTATATACAATATAATATATGTATTTTTAGCTTTTCGCTGTATAGCAAGAGTAGGCTAACTAGTGTTAAGACACTCCTCACACACATCCGAGGCGTGTTGACGTGTTGAATGGCGGAACTCAATAACCCGTTTTTTTTTGTTATCAGAGCGAAGATTCTAAAATAATTAATCGCCCTATTGGGAATCGAACCCACATCCGCTACGTTTACAGTCAGATGGTGTGCCTGTGTAATAAACATAAATAGAATTCTATAAAAAACCAACCGCTTAGAAAATCAGTAGTTCGTTTCTTTCTCAATTGATCATAAAGTGCTCTCATTTCATTTCTCTTTGTCGTTATATCATCCAATTCCGCCGCTCTTTTTATATATAACTCTTCTTTCGTTCTATAATCCTGTAAAAATATTTAAAAAAAACACTTTTTCGTAGGTAAATAGATTAAGCGTGTTTAAACATAAAAAACATTTAAAAAATCATGTTAAAAAAAGAACCTCCTCCAATCTTTTCTTAAACATAAAAAAATATATAGGCGCCAAATAAAGAATCCGCTAAGGTCTTTTTTGCGTCAGATAAAAAGCTGTACGTGTATAAACATACAAAATATAGAATAAACAATCTCCTACGTTTTTGTTATTTATGTATAAACAAATAAAAATAAAAAATAACTAACCTGTATAGCCTGTACATTAGGTTTATTATCACCAATTCTAGATTTCTGAGCGGTTAACCTATTTCTTAGTTCTTCAACTTGACATTCCTCGAGTTCTTCGTTAGTGTGTTTTACTAAGGGGGTAGGACGTTCGATTCCCGGTACACCATCGAAACCAGGGTCCTCGAGTTTTAGTGATGTTAGCTGAAATTTGTACATTTTTGTTAACTTTTGAGGGAGTTAGTTGAACTTGAACGTTGAACTCCACTACTCTTACTGTGAGAATCGGAGGTTCCCTATGCATCTACATACTCTTCAAACGTGGAACCAAAAAAGAGTTGCTCTATTTCTAAGTTAAAATTGTTAATTGTAATTTGTAACAAATATTGGCAGTTCAAAAGAGTGGCCATGAGTTTCTTTGCCTGTATCTTCTCATGAGCTCAACCATTTGAATGGGCTTTTTCCAAGTCAAAATTGCACATTTTTTTTGGTTATTTTGTTTTTCATTCTTTTCTACTTTTATGACATGTCCAAGTAAATGTTAAGCATTTTTATGGAATAAAGATATTTTGACTTTGACTTTGTTTTTGAAAGGTATCTTTCAGAATGGTTATAGTAGTGGGTTCAAATTGTGGTTAAAAAAATAATTGTAAAACAGTATTGGTTTCCTATATCTAAACAACAACCATCTCGTCACAGATTGACTTTGACTTAATATTAATGATATTATCCCGTTTGTACTAATGTATTATTTTTTTATTATAACAAACATTGATACAATACATACAGCATAATACAGAATATAGCCAAAAAAAAAAACAAAAAAAAACATATAACCTCTTTCTCCCACATTGGTGTTTTCTTAGTACAATCTTGTATAGACTTCTCCATTTTGTTAACGGCGTTGTTTGCTTCGAGACGTTCCGTTTTCGCTGTGTTCTCTTTACTCTGTAATTTTGCTATTTCTTGACGGAGACCGGAGAATTCACTTGTGCCTTCGTTTATTTCGTTCTCTAACTGTAATATTAATAAATATATAGTAGAAACTCTATGAACGTGAAGAAATGTAGTCGTTAGTTAACACATCACAAATCTATTTTGTTAATTATGTTATCTTTAGAGAAGTATTACTTTGTTATGACTAATATTATTGTTAAAGTTTTAAAACCTACTTTAAAAGTAAATAAAAATAAAAAATGCTTCGTCATTAAATTTCAGCTAAATGTAGAGACATATCAGCGGATCCTAATACCGCACTGCGTCTTAGTAGCATGGAGAAATAAATAAAATAGTTATCACAGAGAAGTTCAAAACTTTAAACATTTTTATATATATACAGTTACTTATTCTCATAAGAATTCATTAATAAAGTTTTTAATCTACGGTCAGACATTGTACTATTGCACCACAACACCTTATAAAATATCTATTTTCTACATAAACGTTAGTTTCCCTGAATATTTATATCTATATACATACTTACTTGGTCACATTCCTTCTGATACTGTGTACTATCTAATGTTAGTGTACATTTCTGTTCCTTTAAGTTTTCTAGTTTTGTCTCTGTTTCCTTCAAATCTCCTTCCATTTGGTTTATTTTGTCTTTGGATTTTTTTGCATTTCTGAAAATTGTAATAACATTTATTCTGTGTATTATAAAATTTCTCTATACTGTGAATATTCAAGTTTTTTTATTACATAAGAGTGGGCTAAAAAATAAATAAAACAAATTGCCATACCTTATACTAGTATTGATGGCAACCTTCAATTTCGACATTTCAGTTGATATTTTATTTATCTTTTGCGTTAGTTCGTCGACATTTTTTTGTAAATCTCTAACTTTATTTCCCGCGACCGCCGCTATTTGTGCATCGACACCGTGTACCTCTTTCTCTATCTAAAATATATAAATATGATATTTGATATAATATTATCATTATTCTAACTTATCTTCTTCTACTTATTATAATAAGATGTAACTTTTATATAAGTATTTATATAAAAGTTATTTTCTCACGCTCTCACGCTATATCCTGCACACAGCAGGGTAGGCAGACGGAACCTAGCTTAACACTAGGTTCCCCCTGTCTACCCTGCTGTGTGCGATACTCCGTTCCCCATTTTCTTGCCAAATTCCGGAGGCATTGCGTCTTGAGTTGCAGAACTCAACGCCGCGCTTTGCCTCGACACCAGAGCGAAGAAATGGAAATATAAACGAAAATAAATACGTTTCGTTCTTAGTGTTAAACATAAATTAAAAGATCTGCAAAGGATTTAAAAAAAACTGTAATAACGTACTTCACCAGCATCGTGTTTGGCCTTTTCCAATTTTTCCTCAGCTTCCTTCAAAACTTTTTCTAACTTAGCTTTTTGTCTCGCGTCCACTTTACTTGACGAGACTTTATTTTCTTGTTGTTTTATTTGTATCTGTAAATATAAAATATTTTTTACTAGCTGTAGCCCTCATGATCAGAATAAGCAGAAGGAATCTTTAGAGAAAATTAACACACTTTATTCTCCTCGCACAGATCAATTTCCAAGACATTGTGTGTCAAATGGCGGGACCTAACGTCCAAGAAAACTTTTACATGCAAGATACAGCGTGAAGCTGAAAAAAATATATATTAAAACTCCTTAATAAATTACCTTCAAAGCTGGTACTTGATCGGCCAAACTCTTCAATTCTATATCTAATTTATGTAATTTCGTTTTTCCTTCTTTGACACTCCTTTGTGTTGATATTAGAGAATCTTCTAGTGTCGATTGCTCTGTACGTAATTGTGTTAATCTGAAAAAATATATAATATAAATTATATATCTATAATAATCAATTGAATTACGTAAACGCAACGGTTGTGGGTTCGATTCACACTCGAAGGAATGAATCTTTTAATTTTACCATTTTCTCGCTCTGTTAACGGACAAAGCGCTGAAAATGGGATACGGTCTGCCCGTTGATTTCGACAAAAGAAAGCTCGGCGTTGAACTCCACCATTTAACATACAATATTTTAAATTCTGGTCTTAACACTAACTCTATTTTGCTATCCCTCTATACAGGATGAAGTGTGGATCTAACAAACAATTATAAATCCTACCTTCCCTCCAATCTCGCTAATCGGCTCTCACTTTCCTGCATAACAGCGGGATCCACTTCACTCGTGTCCTGTTGTACAGAACTGCCCATACGACCGCGCATCGTTGATTTACCACCACCCGACATTGTTCCTAGGGAAATATTTATTATATTATTGTACTTAATTGGGTATTTTATTTTGTAGATTGATCTAAATTGTGTCTATATAATTTATGATATTTTTGTTATCTAATATCATTAGAATAAGAAAAGAACGAAAGTTTAATATAATATAAGTTCAGAATTTTATACCTAATGTCATTAGAAAAAAAAAGTGTAATATAATATTAATTCATTTAAGATATTTTTATCATAAAAGCAATCATCTCGCTGAGAAACCCTAGAAAACCTTTTTTGCGTACTCTGTTCTTTGAATAAAATGTTTTTTGCAAATATGGGATCGATGGAGACTTTTCATAATTTCAATAAATGGTATCCATAAAGTATATCATCATCTCGACATAATGAGCAAAAATTGGGGAAGATTTTTTATATTAACTTCGCGCTGTATCACGAGTGCAGAGGATTCCAGTGTTAACACTTCGTTCTCCACCAAATCCCGCCAGATAATATGAACCTTGACCTCAAAAAATCGCTGAAAAGTGGAGAACAGAGAGTCTTAAGTGTCCCATGTGGGCTACAGTGTGAACCTAAAAAAAATATGAACAGATTGTTAATATTCACCTGCAATTTCGATGACATCTCCCTGAAGCGAAACCACTCTGTACCTTGTGCTTCCATATGCAATTCTCGATGCCTGTTCTAGATCTTTCGCTACCAATGTTTCTCGTAACGCGTAGTAGAACGCCGGCAACACTCTGTCGTCTTTCACTTTCACTAAGTCGAAGAGACGTGGCGCGTTGTCTGGACTGGAATAAGAAGGAAAATATGAAGACTTGCAAATTTTTGCTATAATAGTAGGTACGTACTATACATACCTATTTCCAAAACAAGAAGTTTTATTAGAAAAAAGTTAACAAAAATTAAATTATATAAAAGGACCACACACGATTCTCCAATATCTAGGAGAGTAGGTACTTACGAGGATAATCGTGGCACCTGGGACAAGTGTGCAACTATAAAACATGTTACGGGTTCGATTCCCACTTAAATTATTAATATTTTCATATCTGAGCTTAGATATCGAGACAAATCACAGCACACTAGGCTCCTTCTGCCTACTCTGCTAAAGCACACCCTGGGATATAGCGTGAACCTTAAAAAAAAAAGAGAAATATACTCACTAAGCACCAGATTTAGGACGACAATGCTGCACTAAATGCGCCTGTTTATCCAGGGCTAAGAACGTAGCACGCCCCACGTCCCCTCGCTTCAGATGTTCCACACACGCTTGAGCTGTCTCCACCGTGTCAACCACTATGTTGTCTAAAGCACCGCAACAGGTGGAGATGGCTACGTCGTATTTTGCGTCTATAGCTCCGAGGTCTCCCTATTTTTTAATATACTATTTTGTTTACAAAATAAATGACAGATTAACGTAAGTAATAGTTGTTGTGTTAGAAAATTCGGATATCATAGGTTATCTTAATGTCATTCGTCGTTACCACATTTTTTTTTGTTTAATATATTAAATTGAAATCCGGATAATAGAATCTCCACTGCAATAAGCAATTAAGTTGATATATTATTGAATTCTCAACTTATCACTAATTTAGAATTTATTCTTTTTCCATTTTCCCTGTTGTTAGTTAGTCAGGAAATTACTTTTTTTTTATTAAAATAATATGAATATAGCCTCTACAAGTGATATAAGCAGATAAATCGCAGTAAAATAAATAATTTATTACATTTTATCATACAACCACATTCACAAAATTACAAATTACAAAGTTATTTCAAAACGTCCGACAGTATACGCGACAGGTTGTGGTTCAATTCCCACTTGAAGAAATTAAATATTTACATACTTTCATTTCCTCGCACTGCTAACGAGGCAAAGCGCGGCTTAGTTCGCCAAAGAACACGGCATTTAGAATTCGGCGTAAAGCGCGGAACGAAAGTGTCTTAAAGGTTCCCTCTGCCCACCTTGCTATGTTTGGGATATAAAAAGACGCATATTTTCCTGGAGTAAGAGTTATTAAGTATAGTTTACGTCATGATAAGCCAATAAATATGTGATAAGATAATAAAGGTTGTAATTTTGTTTTATATAATTGTCCTAAATATGATTATTTATTAAATACAAAAAATATTCCATTTCCTCTAGTAGGAATCGAACCCACAACCTGTGGCGATAACAATCGCACGCTCGTGACCCTGGGCCACGAACGACTATTTACAAATTATCTAGGTATAATTAAATTAATCATAATATAAAACACCATCATAAGCAAAACATAAATAAATAACTTGGTTGGTGGACTAAAGAGTGTCGACGTATTATCTAAAAGAGCGTAGGTTTATATTATAGCATGCTTGACATTTTAATGTGGAATTGCAAAACATCTACATTTATTAATATAATAAAAATGTAAGTGATCGCTGTCTGTACATGGAAAATATATGAGAAAAACTATTATTTGACGAATTCATCAATGTAATAAGAATCCAAAACAATGATTTTTACAATTTTTTGTTTGCTTATCTATGCATCTGTGCACGCTAATTTCGTCGTCTATAAAGATTCATAAATAAGAAAGTTTTATCAATATAAAGTATTTCGTTTGATAAAATTGATATAAAATAACTGTCTCATTGAATTAGCAGATACTATAGTTTTCGGTGTATAGATATAGTCTTGAAAATGATAATGTTATTAGAAAGCGAAATTAA
Organism: Heliconius cydno galanthus; assembly: GCA_036379175.1. Classification (NCBI taxonomy): domain Eukaryota; kingdom Metazoa; phylum Arthropoda; class Insecta; order Lepidoptera; family Nymphalidae; genus Heliconius; species Heliconius cydno. The sequence goes on from JAKRZM010000999.1 coordinate 2,692,875, forward strand.
TTGGAATTAGTAAATAAATAATTGTGTAGTTCAAGCGAAGCCGCGAGCAAGTTCTTAGATAAATAATAAGCGTAGGCAAGATATGTCGATCCATATAGGATGATATCATCAAACATGTTTAGGTATTTGTACATCTTACATATCGGGGATATAGCTCAGTGGTAGAGCATTCGACTGCAGATCGAGAGGTCCCCGGTTCAAACCCGGGTGTCCCCTAATGTTTCTTTTTGTTTGTTTTTTCTGACTTTCTTTTACATATATTTTTTTATATACACATGAAAATAATTTATATTTTATATTATTTTCTACCTGAATAGATTAAATAAGTTATACTTCTCAATGTTCAGCATTTATTTGATTATTTTTAGTGTTTTCACAATAAGTAGTACCTTTATTTTTTCTTTATAATAAGCTTAAAAAACGTTTATTAATATGTATATTCTGGTAATCCATTTTGAATCAAAAATTTATAAAATAAATGTGGATGATAAAAATTTATATTTAAAATCAATGTATGAAAAATAAACTTACCAATCTACCAAATATTCCAGGTAATCTTCCAGCCTTTTTTTCTTTCATTAAAGAATCTAATACTCTACCTCTCGATCTATTCGCACTCATTGCTTGTCTAGATTCTTCTAATTGACCTCTAAAATGTATTATAATTATTTATTAAAACATAATTTAATATTAACATCATTAAATTATGGTTGAAAAGTGTCTGACTGTCAATGCAATAGTTGCAGGTTCGATTCCAATTCAAACATATATAACTTTTAAGTTCTTAACTTAAAAGTTATATATGTAGCTAAGTCTTCAAGGAAATAAGTTATTTCAAAAATATTTTCAGAAGAACATTGTGTGTAAAATTATAGTCATATATTTACTTACAACGTAAAATTGTCACTTTATATAATATTATTTAATAAGATAATTCATCATATTGTTCTTTTTTTAAGTCATTTATTTATAACAATAAATGACAAAAAAAGAACAATATGATTAAAACATTTTCAATATTACTAGAGAATGCGTGTATTTTTCGTAAAAAGGCATATAAAGCTCATATAAATATATAGATTACCGTAAGCTCCGCGCTTCTTTAGAAACACTAGTTTCTTCTTCCTTCACTGCTTGCAATTTTGTTTGTATGGATTTGTGTTGATTTTCTTGCATTGGAATTGTTGATGATAGATCTTCACGTAATCTATAAAAAAAGAAAAGATATTTTATTTCTTTTTTTTTTGGTTTCATAATGTACGAGGACGAAAACGAGGTTCCTGGAGGGAACCTCGTTTTAAGACACTCCATTCTCCACACACCTTTACTCTTTCGAAACATTGCATGTGAAATGGCGGAATTTAACGCCACAGCTTGACGCCAGTGCGAGGAAATTAAAATAAATATAATTAATGATAAAAAACACAATATCTCAAATTAAGTTAATAATGGTTCTTAACACTAAGTTGCCTCTGCCTACTTTGCAGGCTTGCCATATGCGGGATACAGCGTGAAAAAAATTAGTTTACTCACGATTTCTTCTCTTCCAAATCACTCTTCGCTTTTTCGTATGTGTCTTTTATTTTTTCATACTTTTCAGTTTCCTTTTGTTCTGTACTCAAATATATTTTTAATTCCGATTCTGAAAGTTTAAAGTTTTTGTTGGCTTCGTCGACAATTTTTTTTAAATCTATCAATTTAGATTGTAATTTATCTTTTTGTTCTTGGAGGCCTTGTGTTTGGGATCTAAAAAAAATAGTAAAATATTTATTTGTATTATTTATTGTCTTTCAATTAGTTATCAGTTGCACATAAGTCTTTAACATCAATTATTTTCTTTTTGAACTATATTTTTTTTATTTACACTATCTCTCGCAATGCTAAGCCACACCATTCCCCACCCAATTCATTAAATTTGAGAAGTGGCGAAACGCCGGGCTATGGCTCGTTACCAGGCCGAAGAAATGAAAATATTTCTTTGAATGGAAATAGAACCCACACATGGGAATAGAACACACACCTGTCACGTTTACAGTGGCGCTTATGCCACGACTGGCCTCTAAAAAAATATACAAAAGTAATGAATTAAGTTTTAATTATACCTTACGCCGGCCATGACAGTTTCCAATTCTTTTTCAGCTTTTTCTTTATTTTCTTGATGTTTCACTAAAAGCCTTTCGCAATCTTCAATTTCACGCCTATTTTTATCTGGTATCTATTATTTAAAAATAATTAAAAATTAAAATATTGAGTCAAGTGTTTTAATGTATATTTATTTTTAATTTTTAAATTATATTAAGAAAAATGTTACATATTATATATAGTTATGTTAAGTAAAAACTTACTAATTCCAATTCAATAAGTTTGCCCTTCTCCTGTTCCAGCAATTGTTCTAGATTCTTCTTTTTCTTATTGGCTAGTGTTGAATCTGCTACTACTGTTACCATTTTTTTTTTGGAATTTTGTAATTTTTCACCTATGTCATTCTTTTTCTTTTCTAAATCATCATATTTTCTGTAAAAAATAATAAAGGATTAATATAATTAAATAATTTAAAACAAAATGTAACAAAATAACTTATAACTTTTTCCTTTTTTCTTTTAAAAAAAAACATTAAAAAAACAAAAAGCAATACATATTTACATTATAGAATAAGAAATATTTAAATAATATTCATTGAAAAATTGTTAAATAAATAAGAAAAATATAATATAGGGTATTAATATATACTAAATAATCATCAGTCATCATGTGCAGGCCATATTGTCAGGAGGACCGACAACCGATGGGGAAGAAAGGTCCTCGAATGGCGACCACCTCTCGGCAAAAGGAGTGCAGGCCGCCCTCCAACCAGGTGGACCGACGACCTTAAGAAGACAGCGGGAACCCGCTGGATTCAAAGGGCGCAGGACTGGACGGAGTGGCGAGCATTGGGGGAGGCCTATGTCCAGCAGTGGACCTTAAAAGGCTGATGGATGAATCATCAGTCGGTAGTAAGTGGGGAATGGAAATGTCTTGATGGGAATGGAGTGATTTGACACTAGGTTCCCAGGTTCACTCTGCCTACCCTGGTGCGCGATACAGCGTGAAACTAAAAAAAAATAAAAAATAACGTAATAAAAATATACTCACTGTGTCCCATTCTTTAGTTCAGTAGTTTTAACTTGTAAATCTTCCTTTATAGTGGCTAACTTTTCATCAATTTTCGCCAAACTCTCTTTAAGTTCCTCCATTTCCTTGTTTTTCCCTTCAATTATTTTGTTTGTCTCAAAACTTTAAAAAAAATATTAAATTTTTTAGTTCAATTCAACTATTTTGATAGTATTAAATATTCAGTTATTATAAATTTTTAAAATTGCACAGACCAGTATATTGTCACTCATTTCATTCTTTTTTAATTTTAATCCATTAACATTTTATTAAAACACATTTTTAATCAAGTAAGTTACATTATTACATTGAGGCCACATAGAAGAATAAATTATTCTTATTCTGCCTGCTCTGGTAAGATAAAGTGCGGTATTGAATTCCTCCACTCATCTTGTAATATCTCAACAATTGGACAGTGTATTGGGAACAAAGTGTCTTATCACTAGATTTCCTTTGCCTACTCTGCTATATGCAGGATAAAAGTAAAAGTTTATATACATGAATGTTTGTTCACATGAAAATCTGTTTAATGGAAACAGAATTAGATGAAACATTATAGTAATATAGCTTATACAACAGAATAACACATATACTATGAATTATATTTTTTTTTGTATAATTGGGCTATATATATATAACAATAAGTTTAGTCTGGTGAAGCCACAGGTGGGTCACTACTTGCTAGTACTCACATATATTTCTGTAAAAGCATATTCCTAGTTCTTAAAACAGTATTAGTAAGATTCATTAATTCAACAGCCTCTCTCATTGGCACTTCTAATTTCTGTTTCTCTTGTTCCACCAGACGCACTCTGTTTAACTTCTCTTTTCTCATTTCTGTGTATTCCTCCACTCTTACTGACAGCTTTTCTATTGGTTCCTTTAAAAAGAATACAAATGATTTCGTTGCACAATGGGGAAAAATTGGGATGCGACACTCAACGCCACGATTTCCCTGTTACTAAAATGTGGATATGAAAATATTAATTATTTCTTTTTCAAAACAGAAGGAGAAATAATACATTTTATATTAACCTTATATCTGGAAGTTCCTATAATATCCTCTAAATATTCAAGCATACCGGACTCATGTTCATTTGGAGCTTTAGGCTTCATCATGGCTATTTGCTCTACTTCACCCTAAAAAAACAATCAATAATACATTTTTTAAGCTTCACCTGTATCCTGTACATAGCAAGGTAGGCAGAGAGAAAATAGAAATCTAGTGTTAAGACACTCCATTCCCTGATTTCCACCGAACTCTAGAGATTTCGCATGTTGAGTGGTTGAACTTGTTTTAGTAAGTGTATTATCACCAAATACATTGAGTGCTGAGTGGCCGAACTCCTACCACATTTTGTCTTGTTTTCAGAGTGAGAAAACACACTCATGATCCAAAATGCATGATAAAGTTGATTAAGTAAAACTTAATTAACTTTTTATAGAAATCAGCACTCAATTTAAACCCAGTTAATTTAACCCAGTTAAAAACCACACATATTAGAAGCCACCTAAGAATAACTATATGACTTTACTTGTAAAATTAAAAATCTATTATGATCCAAATCGATGCCTTGTGACCTCAACATTTTAGCAACTTCCTTAAACTGAACTCGGCGGCCATCCAAGGTGTAATGTGATGAATTATCTTTATTAGCAGTTCTAGATACTACAATTTCACTGTTAGGCACTACTGTGAATTCTTCACCTTCCTGTAAATGTACAATATGTGAGAATTAATATTAATTTTCTCCAATAAAATTAAATATTTTCAAGAAAATGTGAATTTAGGAACTAAGATTATGCAATGGGAACCAAGTGTTTAGTCACTCTATTCTCCACTTTCCATCAAGTTTTTAAGAAATTTTCAACAATCATACACAATAAAAAATTGTTTAATTTATATTTTCAATAATATCTAAAATATCCATTTAAAAATATATATTATATTCATATACTGTGTTATTTAAGCATACCAACACATACTAGATGGAAGATTAACTCTCACTCAGAGGAATGTCTAAGCACTAGGTTACCTATAACTAAAAAAATATGAAAGATTTACCCCATCAATAATCTGACAAAAATGTACTGCAACAGTAGCACTTGTAATATTTGGAAACTTGCTTGAAGAATGAATGAGTACAGAAATTTTTTTAGATCTAATCTTTGTTGCTCTGTATCCAAACACAAACAGCATGGAGTCTATAACATTGCTTTTTCCACTTCCATTAGGGCCAATTATTGCTGTAAAACTCTAGAATTCAAAAAAAGAACATTATAAAGCCGTAAGATATATAAAGAAGAAAGTAAAATATAGCTTCTTAATTAATTCATTTATTTACCTTATGAAATGGACCTAAACATTGAACGCCTGCGTAACTCTTAAAGTTTTCGTTCACTATGTGCGTAATGATCAACCTTGGTCCTGTTGTATCAAATGTAAGAGCTGGTTTGGGAGCCGGTGGTATATAGATATCACCAATACGAACTCCACCTTCTTCATCATCAGATATGTGATCAATTTCATCATTAACATAATTCTCGCCATTATGACCGTTTGAGGGATCCGGGTTTGCATCAATCTCCATTGGCTCATCTTCTCGTCTCTTCTTTGTTTTTTGCATAATTAAAATTTATAGCTTTATTTGAAAAATATATAAGATATACTAGCCAATGCGTCTCCCACAGGAACAAGCTTATAAGTTAAGTTATACAAGTTTAAAAAACAAACAATCGTTATTATGAACGCGGCTTTTGAATTTAACTTTTAATGACATTGACGTATAAAAATTTGACATTTACCCAACAACGATTTCGTTGGAAAATTCAGTAAAGAATATTTTTGAAAACTAATAATTGTTTTTTAATTTTTAACTTTTTTAATATTAAAATAATATAGCATTAAATAGATAAGGCAGAAAATGGTTTGTGCAATAAATAGGGGAAAAAAATCTATTTACATTAGATCAACTTGAAATTAAATATTATGTATATTGGATCATCTTAAAGTTAAATTACATCTACAACTACTGTATCTGCTATTACCAAGATTTGAAAGTAACATTAGTTACACTGTCCTAAGAACTATTAAAAAAATCTATAATATCAAATAATCTTGAAAAGCTAAATGTAACTAAAGCCATTTTAAGGGCAAAGTCCTATCTATCTAAATGAAAATCCTATCTAGTGGACCAAATAATTATTACTATCTTGGAGCTTAATATCTCAGAATTACATTACAATGCAAAAAAAAATAAAGACAAGACTATTTTTGAAAGTATGGTATGGTTTTTTAAGTATGGCGTTCCGAACGTGCCAGTTGCCATCATCGTTTTGCCAATGTCACGTTGTTTGGAAAAGACACGAAGGAGGTTGTACGAAAGAAAAGATACTTTTTAAAGTAAGCTAAACCGTTAATTACTATCATAACAAATTTAAAACGGACACGAATAAAATATTATTAAAGAATTGGAAAAAAAAAATTTTTAAAGGAGCCAATATAACTTTGCTGGTATAAAATTGAAGACATAAATAATGTCATTATAAAAATACAATTAAACTGCATAAAGGAATTGATTTTGATTAATAAACGCAACCTATCAATGTCAAGTGTCAAAAGAAGATGGCGAATCGGACAGTAAAAGACGCGAAATCTATTCGCGGTACAAATCCTCAATATTTAGTAGAAAAAATCATTAGATCTCGAATTTACGATTCTAAATATTGGAAAGAAGAATGTTTTGCCTTAACAGCAGAATTACTTGTGGACAAAGCGATGGAACTAAGATATGTAGGAGGTGTGCACGGCGGCTTCATTTATCCGACTCCGTTTCTATGTTTAGTGTTAAAAATGTTACAAATACAACCTGAAAAGGATATTGTAGTAGAATTTATTAAAAATGAAGAGTTCAAATACGTACGAGGTTTGGGTGCGTTTTATATGCGGCTAACTGGCTCTTCACTGGATTGTTACAAGTATTTAGAACCTCTATACAATGATAACAGAAAGTTACGGAGACAAAATCGGGAAGGGCAGTTTGAAATAGTTCACATGGATGAATATATTGATGAACTACTACGCGAAGAGCGTTTATGTGACGTGATTTTACCGCGAATTCAAAAGAGACATATATTAGAGGAAAATAATGAACTAGAGCCTAAAGTATCTGCTCTTGATGACGATATGGATGAAGATATGCCTTCTGAGGAAGAAGTTGTCGATACTGACACCAAAGAGAACAAAAGAGAGAAGGACCCAATTGTTAGAAGAGATAGAGATAGAAGACAAGATAGGTATTGCATTTACTATTTTATACTATCTACATTGTTTTACATTTCAATATTTTATTTATATGTTTAGCTTTAAACATAAAAATTATGTTTTCCAGCAATGCAATGATGCATCAAAAAATTTAAAAAATTTACTGTCCATTTATGATAAACTACATTTTACAAATTCTATTTTAAAAAATCTTAAATTCTTAATAAGTTATTAAAAGAATTATAATAGACCAATAAATAACAATTTAAGATTTTTTATATAAATTTATTTTGAAGTCAATATAACATTCTATAAAACTAAATTAAATCAGCTTCACACTGTAGCCCGCACACAAAGGCAACCTACTGGTAAGACATTCTGTACCCCACTTTCCGCCGAATTCTGGAGACATAGTGTTGAGTCACTGAATTCAATGCTGAGCTTTCGTATCGATAATGGAGCTAAGAAATGAAAATGTAAATAAATATTTCATTTCCTCAAGCATCAAACCCATAAACAGTTGTGTTTACAACTATTCTCAACATTCTATAAATCTATAATTTTTAATAATAAAATTTAAATTTCTATTGCCAGAAAAGTAATAAAACCTATTTATTTAGGCAGTTTCAGATTCTACAATTTTAAATATAATTAATTAAAGATTTCTTAAATTTAATTGTTTGCTTGTAATTTTTACGTGACTTTTCAAAATATATTCTGATGTTAAAAACAGTTCTAACAAGTCCCCTTTTTCTCTCATTTAATTCCAGATCACGTGACCGCGAACGTCGCGACAAAGAACGCAAACGTGATCGCTCCAGAAGTAGAGAAAGAGAGCGACGTAGAGAGAGGGAAAGAGAGAGAGAACGCGAGAGGGAGCGAGACAGGGAACGTGTTCGTGAGAGGGAGAGGGATAGGGAGAAGGACAGGAGAGATCGACATGAAGTTGATAGGCGACGGGATAGAGGACGTTATTAAAATAATAAATGATTATTTAGTATATTTTCTGTTTTCTTATAACCTTTATTGTTGGTTCTGATCTTCAGCCTCACTACCATTATCAATTAAGTAATGTGTATGAAGCATGACACATTTTAAGTGTCTGAGTTAATTAAAACTATAGTGGATTATTTCAATACAATTAATATAACATAATAAAATTGAGACCAGAGCATAGAGAAGAAGAGAAATGAAAATATTAAATATTTCATTTCCTCTAGTGGGAATCAAACCCACAACCTCTCGTACTTATGGTCACACCCTTGTGTCATGAACTTATGATTGGCCTCAATATAAAAATAGTTTTCCAATTTAACCAATGGTTCCTGTTTACGTTCAGCTGAACGAACTTTTCATCTTTATAATATTAGTATAAAATTTGGACCTATAGATACTTAAGAAGTTTGTTAAATAAGTTTATATTAATTGACAATTTTTTTTTCTCTCAGTTGTTTCTGCGATCAGTATTATCACTTTAAGCAGAAGTGTTGGGAGATAAGACATTTAAAGTGTGCAGTCCAGTGATTGCATCTACTTATACTGTGCGCCAGAGTGACTGTCATGGAGTAATTGACAGAATGTCCTTTCTTTTAAGTCGCTTCCTGTAGGATCTTATAGTTAACCCAGAAGCAAGTTTATTGGGATGCTCTTTCAGTCTCCCTCTGTATCTGATAACGTTCTTGTGAATTTCCTCCCTAACAGTAGAGATTCCAAGGTGTTCATGAATTTCACCATTGGTGATAAACCATGGTGTGTTAGAGATATTACGTAGGATAATATTTTGCATCCTCTGTAGGATATTGATATTGGAGATGCTAGAGCTACCCCAGAGTTGTATCCCATATGTCCAAACGGGTCTGAGAATGGACTTATAGATGAGTAATTTATTATCGGTGGACAATTTGCTGTTTCGGCCCAGCAGCCAATGTAAGCCTTTGTAACGGATGTTGAGTTCTTCCCTTTTTTTACTTATGTGGTATTGCCAAGTTAGCCGACGATCCAGGTGCATCCCCAAATATTTGACACATACTTTATGGGGCAGTACAATGTTATCCAGTGATACAGATGGACAATTGCCTCTCCTTAGGGTGAACGTTACCTGTGCTGACTTATGCGCACTGGCCTTTATCCTCCATTTCTGGAGCCATGCTGATATAAGGTCAAGGCCTGCTTGGAGCTGTAATGATGCTGTGTCTGGATTTTCATGGCTTGCAAGTATGGCTGTATCATCAGCAAATGTTGCAGTAGTGCATTCGTTCATGACAGGTAAGTCAGCTGTGTAGATTGTATAGAGGATGGGACCCAGTACAGAGCCCTGCGGAACTCCAGCCCTGATATCATACAGCTTGGAGATGGTGTCATCCTGTTTCACTTGGAACAATCTTTCTGTCAGGTAAGATTTTAGTATCAAGTAGTAGTTGTGGGGCAGACAATTTTTAATTTTGACCAAGAGACCATCATGCCAGACACGGTCGAATGCCTGCTGTACATCCAAGAACACTGCGGCACAGTATTTCTTTTCTTCTAGAGTTCTCCTGATTTTGTCACAAACTCTGTGGACCTGCTCTACTGTGGAATGCTGTTGTCTAAACCCAAACTGGTGGTCAGGTATGGCCTTATTCTCCACTATATGTGCCTGCATTCTAAAGAGCAATAGTTTCTCAAAGACTTTAGAGAGTACCGGCAGTAGGCTGATAGGTCTATATGACGTCATTTCAGTTGGTGGTTTACCAGGTTTGTGTGTCATAAGGACTTGAGAGACCTTCCATAACTGTGGGAAATACTGCACTCTCATGATGCCGTTGTATAAGACAGTGAGGAATACAATAGCTTTTCTAGGTAACTGCTTTAGAACTTCTTTAGTTATGAGATCATAGCCAGGAGCCTTTTTATCTTTGAGGTTAGAGATAGTTTTCCATACTTCTCGCACCGTTACTCTGCTGGGGGGAAGAGACATCTGGCAGCACTGGTCCAAACTGGCCTCGACCTCTTCTATGAAGTTTTTGTTGATTGTTTCGTTTGGCTTGAACACTTCCGCTAGATGTTTGGCAAAACTATCAATCTTTTCTTGGGGGGTTCTGGCCCATCCCTGGTTCGTTCTTAAAGGTGGTATTGAAGTTTGGGATCTGTTGTAGTATTTTGTAAATTTCCACAGGGAGTAATTGGTTGCTGCAGTAGGTGTCAGAGATAAGAGTTGCGTTTCCAGGGTATTGTCATGCCATTCTTGGAGTTTATCTTTCAGGGCTAGGGCAGATTCATAGAACACTTTCTTGTCCACTTCCATGCGGCTTGTATGCCAAACTCTGCGTAGCCTTCGTTTTTCAAGGACTGCTTCTTTTATTGCCAGTGGCAGATTCAGATACCTAACGTTATGTCTTATTTTAGGTGTGTTGAGCCAGCACGCTTCCTGGATGAGAGTCGTAATATATTGGCTGGCATCATCTATGTCATCATGTGTTTTCAGTCTTATTTCCAGGTTTAGATTTTGATTGATGTGTTCTCTAAAGGATTCCCAGTCTGTGAATTTATTGTATAACAGCTCTGGACTTGGTTTTTCCGTTATTTGGGAACTTATAGTAAGCAAGACTGGTGAATGATCAGAGTTGCCATCGTAACAAGACTCTATTTTGAAGTAGTGGTTACAAAGTGATTTCACTACAAAGAAGTCCAACAAATCAGAGACCTTGTTGGGGTCACTAGGCCAGTATGTTGGCTCTGCAGTGGATGATGTGAACAGGTTGTTGGAGTCTATGCTCACCCTCAGCTGTCTACCTCTAGTGGTCGTTAGTCTAGAACCCCAGTTCACATGTTTCGAGTTCCAATCACCACCCGCCACAAAACGATTGCCAAGGGACTTAAAGAAGTTTGTAAACATCGCCTCGCTAATTTTGTGTTTCGGAGGACAATAAACTGCAGATATGTTTATGTAACCAGTTTGATCTTCAACGGCTATTGTTGTGGCTTGGATATGATCTGTTGCATACTCCGGCATTATGTGATGTTTGATGCAATTTCTAATGATCACTGCCGTTCCGCCATGGGCCTTACCATCTGGGTGGTTGGTTAGATAGCAACGACAGTCCCTGAAGTGGAATTTTGATGTTGCAGTGCAGTGGGCTTCAGAAATTAGCAGGATATCCAGTTTATGTACCTTTATAAGTAGTTCAACCTCATTTTTGTTGGATGCTAGGCCATTAACGTTGTACGTAGCGATGCGTAGAGTACCTATTGTGTTAACTTGTCGACAAGTTTAGTTATGAGAGTCATAAGAACGCTCATTTGTTGGAGGATTGTTTCAAACTTTTCTGTCTGTTTTAATAAGATTTGCTCTAGTGGTGGGAGCGTTTTTGGGTTATTACTTTTTTCCTGGAATTGTGTAGTGGTTGCTTCTTGGCGTAGTGTTGAAGAATACGTTTTTTTGGTTTGGGAGCTTTCTGAGTTAGTCACTTTCTCATCCCCAGCATCATCATGACCAGTGCGTGTTGGTTTGGTTAATAATCTGTTTGGTGGCTTGTTTCTACGAGCTTGGATTTCCTTGTAGACCTGGCATCCTTTGTAATTTGCCGGATGGGGTCCATTGCAAAGGGCACACTGGGCTGGAGTCGAGCGGTCGCGTTTTTTACATTCTGAGGTTTTATGAGAATCCCCACATTTAACACAACGATATGGACGTAAGCAATAATTCTTAGTATGTCCATATTGCTGACAGCGTTGGCACTGTACTATGGATTTTTTCTTCCTGGGGTCTTCAATTATGACTAGCTGGTGATATATGTATTTCAGACTCTTGACGGCTTTGTTATTTGGTCCAGCAGCCAGGTTTACAAAGAAGGTGGATGTTGGCTTTTTTTGACTACCATATTTGACATTTATTATTTCCTCTGTGACTAAGTTTCCCGTAGCTTCAATATCTTCTTTGATTGCCGAAGTTGGAGTTGTAGGATGTAGATTACGTATTACGATCCTATAATCACGTTTATCCTTTTGGTTGAATGTGTGGCCGATGAGACCATTCTCGCGTATTAGTGAAATTAGTTTTTTATAGACATCTATGTCGGAGCTAATTATTCTTAACTGGCTATTGCTAACCATTTTATATGTGAATTGATGTCTTTCGGCTACAGTTTTAAGGAGTTCGGTGAGTTTGTTAACATCCTCTATTCCATATAATACTATAGGTGGCGGCTTACTGGGTTTTTTGGCCTTTACTTCTGGCTCGTTTTCAGTGAGGTCAACAGTCAGGACATCGAAGCGATTTGCTGTTTGTATAGTGTCTGGCGAGGGGGATCGCGACATTTTCCGTTTTTTTGTGTTGACATTGACTGGTATTCTTTGCCATGGTGGGGGAATGGGGATTTGATTATTGACGCTTTGTGCAGAGGACTCTTTAGATTTGGCTTGTGGGGACGACGGAGTGATAGTATCTAGTGAACCTCCAAATGACGCAGATCTTGGTCTTGTAACAAACAAACTTGGGTGAAAAACTTGTTGCACGAAATTTTTATTTCCGCTGCCAGTAGCATTCGTTAACGCTGGGGCCTGATCGCCCACCTCAGCGTTGTTTAGTATTGACGAAGTTGATGAAGATTTTGGTGGAGTACGTTGCATAGTGGTCCCACGAGTAGGGTCGAAAAAATTAGGTCGCTCCCGAGGTGACGCCCTTTTCCTCAGGAGAAGGCAAGGTACGACAACGTTTGCCAGGTACGTTGAAGATGGACGCTAGAGACTGACATATCCCATCAGCCATATACAACCCTTGTGGGGCATATATATCCCTTGGCACGTTTCCCACCGTAGGATAGGGGTAATTTATTATGAGGTTGTCTTCCTCGTGGTCCAGACGTTTAAGTCCAGACCCCCGGTCCCCGCGAGACATGACCACAGACAGGATTACGGTGTGGGGTGGCCCTTTCAGGCCACACTAGGTGCTTAATCGGTTTTGAGGCGCCGATGACTCGCCTTTGCCCGTCACAATTAGCAATTCAGACCACGAGGAGGATGGATTGTGTGAAACTCGTTATCAGGTCCGAACAGTGTCCAGGGGGTGCGGCGGGGACACTTGTGAATCGGACTGGAAGGTGCGCGCACTATGCCTAGCATCACACTCATTAGGCTTACGCAAGCAAACATAGCATTTTATAGACATGTACCCAGCAATAGTACATGCCACCATGTACTGAACACCTGCTTACCCCCCGGGGTTACATTGACAATTTATGTGCAAATAAAATGGCTTGATTTTTATTAAAAAAATCTTTTGAATTTAATGATTTTGAATAAATAAAACAAATGTAATGCTAATGATAAAACCATATAAAATAATATTTATTGCTATTAAGTAAATAAAATAATTTATAAATGAATCTCATTTTTATATACCTACACATAATTTAAAATTTACACAACATTTACATTCGTTTTAATATATATGTATATATATTTTATTTTAGATTATGGAAATAAATGTACTATTCTAGAAAACAGTCACTATACTTATTATTCCATTTTTTGATGGTTTGCAAAACATGAAGTTTCTTTCTAGCTTCAAGCTGTATCCTGCACATAGGAGTAGGCAGAGAGAACTTCGAGTTAAGATATTGCTAAATTTTCGAGACATTGCGTTTTGAGTGGTGGACCTCAACGCTCCGCTTCGTCTTTTTACCAGAGCAGAGAAATGTAAATATCTCGTTCGGATTCAGTGTGCATATCGAATCCACAATCTCGTGTGTACCTGTGTCCCTGGGCCACAACAAACTCATGATAGGATTAACATATACTTATATAGATTAAATATAGAAATATGTTAATATATTAAGAATATTTTAGAGACCATCCCGCGGTGCCAGAGCTCAATGCCTGAGGTTAAGTTCAACCAAAAAGCTGTAAGGCGAGCTCTGTCCTCTTTGGACATCCATAAGTCGAGCGGGCCAGATGGCATCTCCCCCTTAGTGCTTCGTTCTTGTGCTCCTGAGCTGACACCGGTGCTAACGCGTTTGTTTCGGCACTCTTACTCAGTCGGCGTAGTCCCAGATTCATGGAAGAGCGCTCTTATCCACCCGATCCCGAAGAAGGGCGATGGTTCCGATCCATCTAACTACAGGCCTATTGCCATCACCTCCCTACTCTCAAAAGTCATGGAGAGCATCATCAATAGCCAGCTCTTGGTTTATCTAGAGGATCACCGATTGATTAATGACCGTCAATATGGCTTCCGCCATGGTCGCTCAACCGGTGATCTTCTGGTTTACCTTACCCACCGTTGGGCTGCGGCTATTGAAAGCAAGGGAGAGGGCCTGGCAGTTAGTTTGGACATGGCGAAGGCCTTTGATCGAGTGTGGCATGGGGCGCTCCTTGCTAAACTTCCATCCTATGGGCTTCCCGAGAACTTATGCAGGTGGATCGCCAGCTTTCTCACTGGGCGCAGCATCAAGGTCGCTGTCGACGGTTTTTGCTCCAAACATATGCCCGTGAACGCTGGCGTTCCCCAAGGCTGCGTGCTGTCCCCCACGCTGTTTCTTCTGCATATCAATGACATGCTGGAAGATTCTAGCATTCATTGCTATGCAGATGACAGCACGGTGGACGCTGTTTACTCCGGCCGCGCAAGTCTTTCTCGGGAAAACGCTGAACAGTGCCGAAATAAACTTGTGTCTTCTGTTGAGGCATCCCTCGAGAATGTCTCTTCATGGGGTGAAAAGAACCTGGTCCAATTTAACCCCCTGAAGACACAGGTTTGCGCGTTAACCACTAAAAAAACCCCATTTATCGTATCGCCAGTCTTTCAGAACACTCCCCTTTCAGCCGCGCCCAGTATCAGCATATTGGGCCTTAATGTTTCGAGTGACTGCCAGTATCGCGATCATCTGGAAAGCAAGGCCAAGTTGGCCTCGAAGAAACTGGGGGTCATCAATAGAGCGAGACGGTACTTCACGCCAAAACACCGATTGGCCCTATATAGGGCCCAGGTTCGGCCACACATGGAGTACTGTTCTCATCTC
Organism: Heliconius cydno galanthus; assembly: GCA_036379175.1. Lineage (NCBI taxonomy): Eukaryota > Metazoa > Arthropoda > Insecta > Lepidoptera > Nymphalidae > Heliconius > Heliconius cydno. The sequence goes on from JAKRZM010000999.1 coordinate 2,708,286, forward strand.
TGGGCTGGTGCACCCCAGTATCAGCTTGACCCATTTGATCGCATACAACGTAGAGCTGTTCGAATCATTAAGGACCCAGTAAGCTGTGAAAGGCTTGACACTTTGGCTCTGCGTAGAAACGTCTCCTCGCTGTGCGTTCTCTATCGCATTTTTCATGGTGAGTGTTCTGAAGAACTGTTCGACCTGTTACCTGCCGCCGAATTTTCCAACCGCACAGTACGTCACAAACTTAAATACCATCCACACCACCTGGATACGTGGCACTCCACTACTGTGCGGTTTCGTAGAAATTTCCTTCCACGCGCCACCGAACTGTGGAATGGCCTACCCGCGGCAGTGTTTCCAGGTCGGTACGATATGGGTACCTTCAAAAAGCGCGTCTATCTCCACCTTAAAGGCCGGCAACGCACCTGTAGCTCCTCCGGTGCTGCACGGGGTCGTGGGCGGCGGTGATCATCATCAGGTGACCCGAACGCTCGTTTGCCTTGTCCTTCTTCCATAAAAAAAAAAAAAAAAAAAAAAGAGAACGAAATCGACATTTGTAGCGTATAATATACAATATTTTTGTGATTAGTTTCTTTATAACTGATGTACTAGGTACATGATTTGACTTTGGCAAGCGTAATATTAAGCTATTTGGCAATCAAGAAAATTTAGCTCAGGCAATGATATTTGAATACATTCTTAATTATATTATTTTAATATATCGACGGTTCCTATGTAAAGTATGGAAAGTGAAAAATGGCAATGTTTTTATTGCTCTTGAACTACCAAGAAAAGTAGGTTTAATTATTTTTTTAATTAAAAAAAAATTGATACCTATTCATTTTTAAATGTGTATGTAATCGAAATCCCCCCTTGTTAGTAGTTCAAAAGAGCAATAAAAGAAATTTGCAATTTTTCACTTTCCTAGGGACCGTCGATATTATTACATTTAAATTTAATTTGAGTTTTCGAATATTAAATAATATTTGATATTTTTTTCCTTTTTTATTTATAACAATGCTACTTGAGGCTATTTATGTATATATTTTTTGATATTTCATAATTTTATAAAAAATCTCCACTGATTTTTATAGTATACACATACATAATTCATAATTTTAATGTATTTTTATAACCACATATTATGATAGATTCGTAATTTTATTAAGGGGAACGTTTATATTTTAGAAGTGTAAAATAAATAATGTCATCCGATTTAGCGATGAACTCCTTAAAACGGCCAAATCATGTTTTTAGGGTTCCCCACCTTTTAAGGAAAAAAAGAACCCTTATAAGATCACTTTGTTGTCCTTAGACCTTATCTTCTTGTCTTATCTTTTGGTTTTAATATTTTGCTTACCTTGCACTTAAAAAAGTATAAAAGAATTATACACATTATTTTATTATTAATATGACTAATACCATGTGTAAGTCTATACTTGATTGAAAATAATAATAAGTTTTATTTTTTAAAGACTTTCACGATAAAGTGCGCATTGCCTTTAGTGTCGTCGCATAGAGTTTCCACTCTATATGTATATTGATTTATTGATTTCAGATTTACATAACCTTTAATTAAAAATATATTAAATTTTAAATTGTTAAAATAGCTGAATAGAAGCAGTGTATAGAAGAGGAAATGTGAAATAAAAGAAAAGAAACTAACACCATAAAATAAAAGGAGAGATATTATAGTTCACTATTTCAAACATTTTACATTTTTTTTAAAGTTGGGATTGTTAGGAGCCACCTATAACAAACATATATTTATGCATCCCGCAGATTAGGCAAAGGGAAACCTAGCGTTAAGATACTTCTTCTGTTCCTTGCTTTCCAACAAAATTTCGACACATTGTACATTGAGTGGCGGAACTCAACGACGCACTTAGTCTAATTGCGAGAACAAGGAAATAATCCAATCACTAAAGGGGGAATTGACGTGACAACCGCCGCGTTCCAAGTTAACCGCTGTACCGCGATGGCCTATACAATATATATTCTAATATGTAAATACGTAATGTTGTCATTTATGCATGGCCCCTAACAATATAGTATACAAATTACATTCACATTATAAATTACATCATTGTTCCTTTACATAATTATTTTGTATATTTACAATAAATAAGGAATTTACTTTTTTACTAGCGATTATAAAATTTGTTTAAGACTATCTAATTTTTCAATCACATCACAGATAGTGATAAATAACAGCGCTTTTTTTTATTTTGTACTTTCATACAAATTCTTTTATAGAATAAATGAAATAAACCTTTTAAAGAATATTAAATAATTAGTTGAAATATATTATTTTGATTTCAGGCACTTCAACTATGTTGTGATTTTTTAAAACAATTATCAATAATTATTCATTAATCGATTGTTACACTTGTTCATTTACATACAACATTTTTAAAAATGATTTATCATGAACCTATAAATTACGGACAGTGTATGAAAAAAATATTACAGAGAATTTCATGACTCAATACATTTTCTTTTCATTTATGCTATCTGTACTTCTATTAATAGTTTTTTGTTGTTTCACGCTATATCGCGCGTTTAGCAGTATAGGCAGAAGGAACCTAGTCTTACGACACTTCGTTCGACAGCCTCTGTTAATGATTGATTAACAATAATTATTAAGTATGACAATAATTTACTATATAACTTAGCACGTAAAACTAATATAGTAAAATAACAAATTCAAATAATATTTCAATAAGTAACCACTAAGCAACAATCGATTATTATTATGTGGAGTAAATTGTACCTTACTTTTTTATACCTACGTTAATTTTTTATCAGTTTATGAATTAAAATAAATATTTTCATTTATTTATAATCAAATTTACCAACAACAATAAAAAAAAATAAGCACACTTTTAAGTTTAAGTAAAATCGATATTGTTCGTAATTAAAATCGATTTCTTTTATAACAATTTCACTCATCAGCGTTACTTCGATTAATCGAGTTCTTTATAATGTCACCAAGTGTCACTGTAAGTTTTTGCTAGAAAGTTGGCGCGTGCATTATAAATATCCTTTCTTCTTCCTTTTTGATCCAATGCAATAATCTATCTACAGCTCGAATCGCGTGATCTTTTTCCATTAGAGAATCAAATGTAACGTATAACTCGAAACCGTTTGTCACCTTTAAAATAAATATAAAATATTAAAAAATATACTATAACGATGTTACTTTTTTTTAGCTTCACGTTATCTATTCTGCAAATAGCAAGCAAGGCAGATTAAACATTCGAACTTAGTGCTACGACACTTCGTCCCCCACTTTCTGTTGAATTCTGATTTACTTTGCCCCATTGCCAGAGATGAAATGAAAATATAAAATATTGCATTCCCCCAAGCGGGAATCGGACCTACAACCGACGCATATACAGTCACATGCTTGTGCCCCTGTTCGGGTGTGGGTTCGATTTCCACTCATTCATGCATGAATTATTTTAATTTTTCCATTTTAATGTTTGTAAACAACTATTTTATAATAACTATCTTTACTAAAATCATCAGAGTCACAGTGTCTGACTAAGGGTGACGGCTGCGGGTTCGATTGCCACTCGGAGGAATGAAATATTTTCATTTGCTTGCTATGCTAAAACATAAACACAACGCGGCGTTGAGTTCCACTACAAAACAAGTCTCTAAAAATGGGCGGCACGTAGGGAACAAAGTGTCTTAACACTATGTTCCCTCTGTCTACTCTGCCTTGCGGAATACAAAGTGAAGATACAACAAAAAAAAACCAGTACATGATTATAATACTTACCCAAGCCAAAACAGTATCGAGGGAGTTTGATCGAAAAATCAACTTGGCCGGAGTCGACAAGCAATGAATTTGACTACAAAACTGCCTGTAATTCCTAACATAATCTATATCTGACAACTTTTCTATTTTCATATCTTTTACATCGCCGTCTTTATGTTTCAATCTGTAATCTTGAAGCCTATCCAAACTTATAGGATCTGAAGTAAACAATTGTGCAGTAGATTTACATTTATACATGAAATGTCTAATTTCTGGAATGGCTATGTGTTTTAGAGGATTCGTGGTTGAAAGCTCTTTGTTTCTGTTTAGCGCGTCGTTTATGGCTACTAGGCAGTTGGAACGTCTAAGTTTCTCTGATATTGTGTGTTTCGCCTGTGATAACGGGAAGAAGGCGTCTCTTTGTACCGTTAATAGAAGGAGGCAGGCTTGACAGTCCTCTGATATGTAGGACACGTGGCCGTGGAGGAATCCTCTGTAATAATAGAGAAAATGTTTCCAATTAAAAAAAACATTGACTTAATGGTAATTAATATTAAACAAAAATATGAAATTTACAACGCAAAGTAAAAATATATGCATTATTTTTTATTTTCTCAAAAATATATCAAGCTGAACAACATTATTAAAAAAACAGATTTAAAAACTAAACTTCACGGCGTGTCATGTCACGTTGCCAAGAATTTGTGACTGTCCTGAACTGAGAATCAACTTCAGGACGGTCACGTCTACGTGACATTGTGGAGTATTAGGAATCTCCATTAAAAAAGTACTTACGTAGCATCAAACTTCGGCAAACATATGGGCGTCCAACTTTCAGCCGTCTTAAATGATTCAGAACTTCTAACCAAATTGAACAACAAATGAATATCGGACGGGTGTAGAGTATACTTTTTCATTCTAACCAGAGTTATCAATTGATTACCCGCTATCAATATGGCGAATACTAAATCTCTTATTTTATTACAAGTAGAGGTTATAGCGTTTGTTATATTTTCCCTTGCTTTTTCTGGTAAGGGTAAGCATCTGACCGCACCGAGCAAGAACGCGGGGTCTTTCTCCATGAAAATAAGTAAATTATCTATTAATCTTTCAGCGCCTGAGAGGAGTCTACGTAGATCGTAATTGCGACGCTGTTCAAATATTCTGTTTAACTGTGTTAACGTTAGTACTGATACTATTTGATTGAAGGCGTAACTGAAAATGAATTAAAAAAAAATTAATGGCATATACAAAGTTTCTTTATTCTTTTTGTAACATTTTCTTAAAAATAACGAACTAAACTGTATGCAATCTGATTTATTTATAACATTTATGTGTAAACAAAATATTATCTTTAATTAATCGTAATCTACTAATAAATCCATGGTCCCTAAAGTATTGAAAGTATAAAATCGCAAATATTTTTATCCCTCTTTTGAACTACTAACAAATATTGGCATATTTTTTTCAGAATTTAAAAAAAATAATTAGTGCGTTTTTAAGAGTGAATGTGATCGAAAACTACTCTTGTTAGTAGTTCAAAACAGGAATAAAAGAAATTTACATTTTTTTCACTTTTGATATTTTACCTAGGGACTGTCGAAATGTATTCATTGATCATTAGTATTTATTCATTGATCAATAGTAATAGAGATATTACATAAAAGCGTAAAGTACTGTATTTCTCCCTCAAACTCCAATTTGTTGTTTATAGCAGCACAGCAGGTATGTAATGGGAACCTAGTGTAGACCACTGAATTCTCCACACAACACCCAATATCAGAGACATTGCTTCTTTAGCAGAATTCGCCACCTCGCTTTGTATTGTTACCAGAGCGAAAAATTGAGAAGAATTCACCCCGCAAGTGAGAATAGTGATAGTCAAACTCATTACGTTTTACAACCACCTCAGAATAGAATATAATTTCAAGCCTAAATATTGATAAAAAATATATTTACGTCAATTGCAGTACCAGTTGAGTTTCACTTTCATTTGACTTTGAAATTGCAACTAAAATTAGAGGTCCTTTAACTAAAAACACAGTTTTGCAATCTTTTGTTGTAATAGACCTCAATATATCTTGATTTTGTTCTTCCACTACACTTACTAATGCTTGTATAACACCACATAAACCTGCCAGCTTATCTTCATTACCATATCTAAAATCATAATATGTATTAAAACATAAAAATATTAATAAAAATTTGTAACATCCGGGTTTCGCACTCATGCCTCTTCAAAGCCTGTTAGTCTTTTCGTTCATAGACACTTCGGACTCCAAATTATCTATTTCAAAATAACTGTTTTTTGAAAAACACAGTTATCGTAACGTTAAACAAGTTATAGTAATTAGATAGTTATTTATACTATAATAAAACACAAGCAAACAATAAAAATTTTTTGTATGTCTCTTTGTCTGGGATCATCAACTGTTTAACTGATTTTTATGGGACTTTCACTGAAAGATATAGTAGGTTATGGGCAACATATGGGCTACTTTTTTATTCTGGAATTCCTGCAGAATAGGGGTAGAAAGGGTAGCCAGATTGCTAGTAATAGTTACCGAGAATAAATAGGTTTCCCCGCTGAGCTCAATATAAATACATGTTTTTCTTTATTAATTAGTTCAGGTGATCTTAAATAATCATCTCTATCATCCATCTCATCTCCATTTTGGTCAAGATTTGAACAACTGGGTGAAGCTGACATTGTTTCCTAAATTAATAATAAATTATTATTATTAAAAATGTATATAATTTTCTTTTATTCAAAATATTTATTCGTTTTTTTAGGGTAGGTTCAATCCCCACTCCTGGAAATAAAATATTTATTTTCATTTCTTCGATCTGGTGTCGAGGCAAAGCGCGGCGTTGAATTCCGCCAATAAACATGCAATGCCTCCAGAATTTGAAATTTAAGACACTTCTTAACACAAGGTTTTCTCTGCCTATCCTGCTGTGTGCGGGATACAGCGTGAGGTGATTTTTTTTTTTTTAATTTATATAATTTATCTGCTTAATATTGTATCCACCCACCACAAAATAGTTTGATAATAATGACCACAACTTACATCTTTATTTTGCAAATTATCACTTGATTTCGTCTCGCTTATCGATGCTTTGGAACTTTCACCGATTTCACTTTGAATTTCACTAATAGTACTGCATTTTGTTGTTAAAGTATTTCTATCTTCGAGACTAGAATTCATCTCAGATGCAAACTCTTCAAAGGAGTCGGTAGCATTAAGAATACTTTCGGAACAAGCGCCAGGTTCAATATCATCGGGGCCATTTTCTGGATTTGGGTTGATTGCCTGGTCTTTAGATGTGGACGCCATTTGAATTATATATTTTGAATAGCAATAATTAAAAACAAGACTGCAAAATGCTGCATCAATATTTTTTTTGTTAATGACATTGACAGTGACACTTGGTTGGTTAGTAGTTGTATACACTTGACATTGACAAACGACTATCACATAATTCTTAAATAATATCCATTTTACGTTTAAAGCGCTTAAATTTTTCGTCTCAACTTTAATTTACATAACTTTCTTTATAATAACGCCAATATTTAGAATTGCTCGTACTTATTACCAAATATTTCTTTTCAATATAAACTTTGCGACAAAATTTTATTTAGTTTTCCAGATTATGTGCTTTGCTGTAAGTGATTTTAATCCTTTAATCTAACTTAGAATTGTAATTGCACAAACTCTTAATTTAGTTATACCAATTTTATATGATTATAGTCAATTATATATTTTATAGAGTAAAAGATCTGGAGGTATTTTTTAGCTTATATTCATAAAATTTTAGTAGATAATATATTTTTGAACATGTTGTATCATGTTAAAACCGTGTTATTATCCTCATAAAGTACTGTATGAATATATAGGTAAGTAACGGTGCTAACCACTTATTTAGTTATATAGTTCATAATGAAATACTATAAAGAAACAAAAAGATATGTTATAATGTTGTTGTTGTTGCTATCACCCGAATAGACTAAGTTACTCAATACAATAGATATTTGTTTACAGTAATTTATAGGATAAATAATATTAATTATCCATCTCTATTCAACATAAAGGCATCTTGGCATAAAAACATATAGCAAATGAGTAGTTGTGGCTGTATGAATGCTACCCTTTATCCAGATGAAACAAAGGTACCTCAACATAATCAATGTGACAGAACCAATCGTACAGGATATGGGCGGGAAGCGGGAATACCGCAATTGTGTAATACGTGCATTGTCACGAATAATATTATTTTATTTGTGTTTGAATTTTATATATGGATTGGTATGTAATGAAAATAATCTTTAAAGTAACTTTTTAGTATCGAGAATCGAACCCACAGCCATCACGTTTACGCTTGTATCCCTGCTCCGCGACGGTCTACTCGTGGTAGACTATAATGATATTACTATAATGATTTTATAAAATAAAACTAATATAAAATGTGCAATTTTCTATAGAATAATAAATAATAAATCAGTCAGCGTAATATTATCGCTCTGCGGCATTGATGTCATGTTATTCAAGCGTTGTGTTTGTCATTGAGTAATATTAAAATATTTCAAATAAGTTGTTTTGTACTGATTTTGTTTTATAACAACATGGATATAACTAAATATTTTACTTTATTAATATTGTTATTTGCAGCTTTCCACTATGGATAAATATTTTAACAGCGAGTGCCTTTTATTTAGTTTTGGTTGTATTTATTAGTTTTGGAAATATGTGATTTATTACTATTTTTACAAGCAAAGCCATAAAAGTAGCTAGTTCAGAATGATAATAATTAAACCCACTCTTAAAATATCAATCGTCGAAATGAAAAATCCTTTTAAAGACTTCCGAACGTAGCGTTTCAAACAAGATCTTTTATTAAAATTGACTTTCATATTGAAAACAAGGACGAGCAAATTGATTTTACCAATGGTATTTCTTCCATTCATTTTTATAACTAAAGTATTTTTTTTAAATCCCGTCATTATATACCTAATGGTATTTTTTATTATTAATTTCAAGCTACATTTATTATTTGTTTGGTTTTAGGGTTATAGGTTAGGTAGAGGAAACCTAAGAATAAAAATAATTCATTGGTCCAGGAATTGAACCCACTGAGTATTTTAAATTATGTACTCTAATTAATTAAAATTCATTGTACATATATTCAAACGTCATATTAATATAGTTTTGTAAGATGTATATTACAATAAATATGTAAGTTAAAATGAATAAGGTAAAACTAAGATAAAATACTTTGAATGATAGACATAACGTCTCCACTCTCTCCACTTTTAGTCTGCAGATAGATTCATAATGAAGATTGTAAACATAACAGCGTCTGGCTGTAAACGTGATGGTTGTGAGTTCAGTTCCCACACAGGGGAATAAATTATTTTAATTTTCTTAAAATAACGAATACAGCTTGTACATGATCTTTGATTCCACATTGCTATTATCAATCCTATAAGAAGCTAACTGTTTTAGTTAAATATCTAAATCATTAAGTGCCAAATAAAATACCATTTCGCCATAGCAAGTCCACTAATGCAACTCTATACGTTGATATCCTAACAAATTGGCTTCGATTCGAGAGGACTAAAATCGTTTCGTCCCATGCGTCTCCGGGGCGACCGACTGGAAACTATAGATAACACTCCACACTTGTTAAGAACTTATGGCCTGTGCTAAGAATGGTTAAGGAAGAAAGTAGTGATAGTTTTTAATAGAAAATTTGTTATACCTACTATAAACAAGAAAGTTGCATTTGTAGATTTGATTCTCACTCGAGATAATAATGATGACTCTATTTAAATTATTATTGTATCCCCGGGTTAAATACGGCGCTAAAAAAAGCCTAAGCAAACAGAAGGAAAAATAAATAAATAAATAGAGTGAATATTACGCTATTTTTTGGGCCTTCGTATCTCCCGCAGTTCGTATGCAGTATGCATAGAAAACTTAAATTTAAATATTTTATTTTATACTCGTGATTCTATAAAAATTGCAAAACCGTATAAAAGTTTTTTCTCCAAATCCTTATATTAATAGTAAATAGCTTCGGGTTATATTATTATCAGATCTCAAATCTTGTGCAAATTTTCAAGCAAATAGGACGGCAGCAGGGTCCCAACATTCTTTTTATATTGATTGATGGATTGATGCAGGTAAAGCTAACAAGAGCGTGTATTGAAGCACTTTTAGGTATGAGATAAGTTTATTTAAGCAACGGCAGCTAATTTAATTAGTTTATTATATAGTATTTTTATACCAGTTTCTTAAATTACATTATTATAATTACGAGTATATTATATTGGTCACAAAGTTTTGCCTTTTATTTAAAATATCCATTAAAATTAAAATTGAAAATGCTCTAATTCGTCCATATGGCCCTTCGAGCCGGATTACCCTATGGATACAGTCCATATCTAAAATGATATAAAAAAATTAAAAAGATTCTCAGATATACATAATATGTATGTATGTATGTCACTGTTATGAATTCATAAGCATAAGAATAAGAATACTAACTCATAAGCGTCGCATCGAAAATTTTCAGCGACAATACGTTTCCTCGTTTCGTAATTTTCCTCGTGATGAATTGCAAATCTTGAATATGAATTGGGCAATTTAAATTGATGTTCATTTTTATTGAAGATTTTGAGGTGGCCTTATTCGTGTTGTGTTTGAAAGAAAATTCTCTTCCGCCTAAAAGCATCTGAAATGATTGTTTCTAAGCTTCTAAAATAAGAACTATATAGATATAACGATGTCGGAGTAATTAGAAAACTTCTCAAAATTTGTCTACATGGTTTAGATCATTTTATGACATTGTCCTGTAACCGGATCGTTTGCTGGTTCGGATTTAAATTTTAGTATTATACATGTTTGAAATCTCGACGTTTTGAACACTTGGTAGAGCCGGTAGCAGCTACCCATAATACCTACCCATAATACCTACACTGTAGTTAATCCCTACTTCAACAAATATGTACATCGTATAAATTTAGAAGAATTAAATTGTTTTAAAATATAATTTTGTTACATAAATAAGAATCGTTCTAGACTCGACTAGAATTTGTTTATTTATAAAGCAAATATTAAGAAAATCTATTTTCGTTTTACATCTCTGTTTAGTGAACATCATATTGAAGGTTTAATTTATCATACTTAAGCACAAATCTCATTATACAGTAAAATATATACAGCTAGATATATAACACAACCACGGCTTCGCCTGCTTGAACTGCGCGATAATTTATTTAATAAACTGAATTTGGTTTGTGTTATATTTGTAATATTTGTTTGTAGCGTACATATTGTGACATGTTATATAGAAAACATTAAAGTTCTCAAGTTTTGTCGTTTTTGCAAAATTTTTTTATGTTTGTCTATGCCCTTCCGCTATACCTGAAATATCTAACTCATAAAGAATTTTCCAATTCGAAACAGTGATAGTACGTGAGATTAGTGCGTTCAACCAAATAGCACTTTATAATTTTAATAAAAAAATATAGATAGTATATGTTAAGATGAATATTTCAATAATATGTAAGGATAGTCCTTTTCAAATATTATTCTACGTACGCCGGAGGCAAGAGCACGATTGTTTGTGCACCTGAAGACCTTCGTCCCGTTATATTAAATATCCAAAATATTATACAGGAAGTCTTCATAAATTGTATTCGTGTTTTGTTTCTTATGTGGGACGTTTGACTTAGTGTTTTTTCTTATCTTTGGTGGTTTTTTGAGCTTGAGTGCCATTTTTTCTTTTTTGATACTCGAGCGTATTTTTAGTAGGTAGAGGGCTACCTACTCTACTATGTGCGAGATATATTGTGAAACTCGAAATAATTACATTGTTGGATAAACAATATAAAAAATATGTACCTACTACATTGACAGCTACCTTTCAGAATTATCATTCTATTCTCACCACGAACCATTTCAATCAACAAAACAACTATTTTTTCGGGAAAAAAAGATCAAGCCAATCAAAATCTCAAACATTGAGTGTGACACAAAAGCAGTTGCTCATAAGGAACAAGGATCACGTGTGTGGAATTCTCTTGCCAACTTTTTAGGATGTAGGATGTACGTTTTGGCAGAGGAACAGCCATTTGTAATGTGACGTAAAGTTAAGAGGTTTTGATCTGTTCCTCGTACTGGTTTAGAAGTTTCTGGAGTTGCTTGTGATCATTTTTATTTTTGTAACAAGGGTGTGACTGTAACGCGTTGGTGGTGGGTTCGATTCCTATTCGAGAATATTTTCATTTCTTTTCTCTGGCAATAACGCAAAAGTTGCGTTCCGTTAACGCAATGCCTCGAAAAATTCGGGGGAAAGTGAGGAAGGAAGTGTCTTAACGCTTTGTTCTGTATTTTTTGGCTGTTTCAGACACATTGCGAGTTCAGTGTGAAAACTCAATGCTTTTCTTGCATTACGAGGAAGGTAATAAAAATAATTAATTGCCTCGACTGGATATCGAACCCGCAACCGTCGCGTTAGACACAAACGTATTAAAAATACGTACCTAATATAAACTAAAACGTCAGCATAAGTTACACAGTCAGTACACGACAGTCGTACTAGATGCAGAGTGCAGCTGCGTGTGACACTTACATGATTAAGTAACAAGACATCTGGCGACAACAGCTCACGATTCCATTACAATTTTGATTTTGCTTATATAAAAAAAATATATATATTTTTAATCCGTCGTAGTTCTGGGGCGTTAAAGCAATGGTTTCGGGTTCGATTGCCACTCGGGTGAATGAGATATTAAAAAAACCCGCCCATTCAACGCAATGTCTCGAGAATTCGGCGAAAAATGCAAAGTGGGGGAACAGTAGGTTCCCAGGTCAAGGGCTGACGTTGGATATCAAATTAAGCAATATTACGTTGAATATTCTTAATTGTCTAAGCACGTCCAAGTAAAGCATATGTTTTTAACGATTTAAACTATTAAAGATATAATTTGAATACAAAAATTTAAAGCCTTGACTTTAACATATTCGTAGATGCACAAAATATAGTTATTCAAATATTTCTACTGAACTACGGTTTGACGTTTTATTGAAAACTTAATACTTTTTATTGTTTTCATAACAATTAAGTTCATATACCATGAAATAAAAATTGGTTCTAAAAGAATACCAAAAACAACCACAAATAACTGAGCTGGATCAAAGTTAATAGAATTTAATATCAAAGTTGACAAAGGTTAAGTGACTGACATATGTTATACATACGCCAGAAGATTGACCCTTCAGGGCATGAACAATAATATATTTCCAACGATATGAAGGGATTATTTAAGTAAATTCTTCAACAATGATACATTTATTTTTAGAAATTGATTAATTTTGGTAAAGAACAGACTAAGTGTATAAAAAAATATAAACATGAGGTTCCCTCTGCCTTCCTGGTGTACAGCGTGATGCTGATGTGTTGATTTGCGTGCAGGGGTTTGTGCCCCTGCGTGTGCCTGTAAACGCGACAAGTTTTGGGATTGATTCCTACTCGAGGAAATGAAATATTTAAAATATTATAAGTCGTATATACATTTCTTCGCTTTGATTTCAAGGCAAAATGCGTCGTTTAGTTCCGTGACTCAGCACGCAATGCCTGCAGAATTCGACAAAAAGTGGGGAGCAGAGTGTCCCAACACTAGGCTCCGTCTACCTACCCTATTACTTGCGGGATATAAAAAGTAGTTTTTCGCTCAGTTCCTTTTTAAAGATTTTTTGGCTTATTAGATTTAGATAAGTAGTAACATTGTCATAAAATAAGTAGTACACAGTAAGTACTTTGTATTCTTCTTAGCATTTAAATTTAATACACATTTAAATAAATAAATAAACAAAATTCATGTATAAATAAATAATTATATTTTTATTACTATCAATTACGTTAAAACATCCGGTTCTAAAATATAATTCAAAGTCTACAATTAGCTAAGCTAGGATAGTTGCAGTACAGGTTTTTCTGGTCCCAGTGAAGGTTGGGCGGGCAGTGAAGTAGTTTCGGCACTATATCTCCGTTGCCACTCCTCATGCAGTAGTAATATGATGAACAATCATCTGGATCCGCGAAATACCCAACCTCTTTACAAACAAACTGCGATGGATCTGGAAAAAATAATATTAATATTATTAAGTAAACAAGGGAAGTTGTGTCGCAGGAGCATGTGACTGTAAATGCAATAGGTTGAGAGTTCGATTCCCAGTCGAGGAAATAAAATATTTAATATTATCATTTCTTGCGTGAAACTCAAAAAAAGTTAAAAAAATGGTTATGGCTGAAAGTCGGCTTACGAAAATATTTTTATAATAATTTTAAGTGATATCGTCATAAGAAAACATTGATGAAAAATTGCATACTTTTATGAATTATCATTATTTTGGAATTAAATGAAAATTAAAATTTTTCGAAATATATAATCACCTGGAGTTGAAGGAGATGTATTTGGAGTACTGGAGCTAGGTCTAGAAACAGATCTTCCCAATGCTGCGTTCACTGCTCTCAGCAGAGGGAAATCTTCAGACTGGCAAAGGCCGAGGAAGTCATCTGTATCTATACTCCAAGCCATGATACGCGTAATATTCCGTTTTACGGCATATTCAACTTTTAACTTTATAGAATCTTTGTTGTCGTATGAAACCCAGTTCTTTCCTTGAACAGCGTAAGGTGATTTTGCTAGATCGTCATTGCGAAGTTTCCAAGATTCAGTTTTTAGCTTCTGACACATCTGGAATTATAGCAATAAATTGGATATTGCGCTATGGTTGATATAGAAAAAGAATAGTTGATAATAAGTAGGAGTCAACGTTGAAAGGTGATGGGTATTTTGAACTAACGTATTTTTTACTACCGCATTTATCAACTACATTTGACATTTCTTAATTTGAATACAATTCAAAGTATTGTGATTGAAAATAATTGTCAATTATATATGTTGATGGAGTTTGACGCGTAAAAAAATTAAAATTAATTAATTCAATTTAAGTTCAATTATGGTACTAATAAAGTGTTAAAATAAATAAATAAATGTTATTTTATTCTTTTGACGTTTATAGAAATATTGTATCGTATAAATGGTCAATAATACAGCCGTGTCCTAGTCTATAACATGGTATAATTGAATCCTTTGAATAAACAAATATTAAAAATAAAAGCAACTTACTTCGTTATACCCAATAAGCCCTCTAGTGGCCGTATGAGGACCTGCGATGCCGGGTCCATTGGAATAGGCTCTTACCCCATTGTTGTTAGCATTGGTTAGTTCATAAGTGTGCCCATACAGAGGTAAGCCCAATACGAGCTTGTTAGGTGGGCATCCTGAAACATTACATTTAGTTAGGCAAATGTTATTTAAATAAAATCTCTGCTACTTGAATAAAATTTGTGAGAGACTAAAAATATAATTTTGAAATAAATTTAATTTTTCAGCTAAATTATTACCTTGAGCCAGCCAGTAATCTAGAACAGCTTCAATAGTGTACGCCTCGTCTTTTGGTACATTGTCATCTCCTTCTCCTTTGTGTAAGGGAGAATTATGTCCAGTTACTAAATCAATAGGTGTACTCAAATCATACGCCATCACATTTATTAAATCTAAGTACCTGCAGAATTAATGTTTAAATTAAAAAATATTATAGAACGTTATTGACGTCTTCGTATTACAATGCCTGACTGTATAATTTTCGTATAGAGCTAACAGGCATCACTATTATTATTTATTTATTTATTTACTAATATAAATTACGAGTACATTCGCGTTACACCTTTTAACAAATAATGCCTTATGAATTCAAACGGAAAGTGGGTAACAAGATTTTTTTTAATGGAAGACGAGTGTCTTAACATAAGGTTCCCAAGTTACTTCTGGCTACCTTGCTATTTGGGGGGTACAGCGTGAAAGTGAAAAAAAAAAGATTTTAAGTTTTCTCTAACTTGGAAGATGTTATAAATGTTCCAATAATAAATAGATAAAATACGTACTGACTAATAGCAGGTATATCATAAGACAATGAAGCCATTGCTTTTACAGATGAGACGGCGGCGCTTAAGATTAGCTTATGTTTATCGAATTCCTCTCTCAACTCCTTCAGAAGTTGACTAAGGTTTTGGATGTCTTCTTCACCATAAACAGTGTCTCCACGATTTGGATACTCCCAATCGACATCTAAGCCGTCGAAACCAAACTTTTGAATCATTTCTATTGCACTGCTAATAAAGTTTTGTCGAAGTTTTTTATTTGCTGCCATCTGTGGGAAAGAAGAATACGTGCTTGTAGTACATAAAATGAATTCCTTTAAAAGATCAAAAATTAATAAAATATAATATTTTAATTATCTATTCGTGTGTAACATACGTATTATCTATCTTTAATATATTTATCTTTTTTTAAATATTATTTATTTTGTATTGTAAAATTTAAATAATTTAATATTTAGTTTTATCTATATGGATAGATATATCTACTACAACTTACGACAGAATACTTTTCTGAACCTTCGTTCCATCCTCCGACAGCTAATATAGTTTTGAGTTTTGGATTATCATTTTTCAGCGCGTTCACTTTTCTTAACATATCTGAGAAATCAAACTTTTTTGTAAGAAAATTAAAAATAAAATAAACACTTTTTTCTGTATATGAAAGCATTACATATGCATATGTTTCTTAAAAAAAAATCTTGTATCAAAAGCGGCATTAAAATATATTTTATCATTCCAGAAATAATTTAAAACCAATTGACTATATAACAAAAAAACTAAGATATCTCACCTTTGCCCCAATTATCTGGATAATCCAAATAGGGATCTAAGGAAACCACAGTGCCTCTCGAATTGATACCAACGAACGTGTAAACTATGTGTGTGCACAGTTCTGTATTTATGTCGCTCACATCGAACTTGCCCAGGCCGTTCCTATACGTCGCCCATGTTCCATAGTAGCATAGGACGAGTTCTTGAATAGAATGGTATAAGTTAGAACATATTTACTGAACTAAATTAACGTGTTAGCATTAGTTTTATTAGGCGTTTGTTTAGTATTGATATATTTTGATGGTATAGCTTGTTAGAATATTTAGATCAAGAGGATAGGAGTTCTATTCTCGTTGCATATGAAATTGAATACACACAAGCCTGTGACGATAAACGCGACCGTTGTGGGCTTGGTTTCTTCTCGGGGATTCAATTATTTTCTTTTCCTGGTTCTACCAGAGCGAAATAGAGTGGCGGAATGTCTCGAAAGTTGGGCGGAATATAGCAGAACCTGGGAATCTAGTGTTAAGTCTTTAAGACACTTCTATTCCCCACTTGTTACTGAATTCTGGAGGCATTGCGTATTGAGTGGCGGAACTTAACGCCGCGTATTGCCTTTTAGTGAACAAATGAAAATATAAAGAATAATATTTGAATATCAAATATAAAACTTACTCTCGTTCCCAGCCACGTGATGTAAAGCGCCCGTGAAAAGAAAGAGAACAGAAATAATTAATTTATTCATTTTTATGTGTATAAAATAACTTTCAATAAAATACACAATAATGATAAATGGACAAATGTGAATGTGATTTAAATAATGTTTCTTATCGCCACTTTATAATTTTGAAGTGAACAGTTCTCAACTTGTGTTAAATAACAAAATGATTCAATGGATACTTAAAATTTATCTATTTCTATAGACACTTTCAAGGTTTTAAGGTAAAGTTTTCTCTTTTTGCCTTATTTTTGAGATTTCTGTACGTTTGAAATATAACTAATATGAAATATTAGGATTTTTTTCAGGCTTCATATTTAATATGGATCATATTTCCTTGGAATAAAACTCGAACATATTTGTTTAAGGCTTACAACGAGTCAACCTACACACATATCGTAACAATTTTTGTGATTTTAATCATATAAGGCTAAATGTAGGGAAAGCCGGCGCCAAGCACTAGGTTATTTACATTAGAGCTCTTACTTGGTACTTGGTAGCTATGAGTAGATCAGTCAGTCATACACTTGAGACAAATGAATTGATATAAATTTTACTTTCCACATAAATAAGATAACATTTATCTAGAATAAAAAGGAGTGCTTGATGTTAAATTTAGATATATCTATTCGGTAAAAACTGTATCACTTTGCTTTAGGTTTACTAGTGTTAAGACACTCCAGCCCGCATTTATTAGCTTACCCTAATAATTGCGGGCTAAATATGGGATTAAGTTAAAATGCGGGATACAACGTGATGTTAAGTAAAAGTAAAAAATTACCCCAGATTAAAGTCTATTTAAAAAATCTAATTTGAAAAAATCTAAATATGATCTTTACAAGCGATTGAAGGTTTATACACTTTATAGTTCATTTCTAATATGTATGCTATATTTTTGGGTGCTACATTCCTCCTTCCACTCGGGGAAAGATCTGTCTCATATAATTATCAATCTAATATCTGTGAAGCGTTATAGTAGTTTCTATACTCGTAGCCGTATCCAGACCCATTCGTAATAATTCTGGAATATTGTAAAACAAACTGGTAAAACATGGAAATATTGATAATTGACAAATACCACTACACGCTCAATAACCATCACTGTATTTATGTGATAGAGGACAATCCATCGAAGTCGAGAGAGTATGAAATTACACCCGCCGCGGAAATAGTGAAAAATGGCGAGATATTTCAGGCTTACAATGTGCCACAATCGAAACTAACAAACTGGAACTACTAAAGTTTTTCGATATTGAATGATTTAAAAAAAAAAAATTTGAAAGTTTATTTTTTATTTTTTGTATGTAAGATATTTTTTTGCAAAGTAATGCCAGTTAGAAAGACTGAATAGTTAGAATTGTTAGAATGTCTCTTTTGCAGCAATGGGTGCTTGTGTGAAATTGAAGAAATCAAATAAGGAATTTTTATTTTAATTTTTTTGATTTTGATTTTATCAGTTTTTTTATATTTATTTATATTTCATTCAATCAATTACTGTAGGAACACCATGTAATTCTTTGAAATATTTCTGGCCGATTGATTTGCTTATATAAGTTAACGTATAACGTCCGAGGAAAATACAATTTTATTCATTGCAGGAATTTGATGACCTCGCCAGGAAAACTATAATGAAGAGAAATTACTATTTCGCGTGTTTTCCGTAGTTTTTTAGCTATTTCGTGATTATTACTTCCTTTTATAGGAAATTAATAAATGCAACAACTTTATTAAACTTGCTGCCTATATTAACTTTAGCTACAAGTTAAAATTAAGTAAAATATGCGTAACACCGTACTTTAGTACTCTCAAGTAATGGAGCAAGCCTAACACTTAAAAGATCTATTCGCTGTTTGATTATAAGTTTCGGCCACTCTCCGTTCCGGTTAGTGTATTCAGTTGAAAACTAATTTAACTTTAAGAATTAAATTCGTGTCAAGCTTAGGAGATTCCGTTTACTTGGTTTAGATCTGACAGGAAACAGATATTTGTTGCACTTCCTGAAATGTAGAGATAGAGGAACGTTACTTTATGAAATGCTAGGACTTGTATAAGAGATTTTATTAATGTTTATATCTTTGTTATACTAACTTAACTTAATTTGACGCTTTACCCCTAGCGGGATAGTCAGAGAGAACGGCGGCGGTCCGCTACGGTCTCTACATACCTCTTTCGCCTCGTCCACTGTCATCAACCTCTTCATACATGCCCTTCGGGGGGTCCTCATGCTTTTTAGGTGACCTTCCTCCAGTATCTTTGTTATACTAGTATAGTGAAATAATACTTTTTACTTAAGGGCCTTAATTTAAATAGTATTAAGTACTAGTATATCGCCGGTGGCTTTGCCCGCTTGTACTATGTGATTATTTATTTAAAATGATTACTATGTATTTAAGGAAAAGTTATTACTTATTTTATAAAGTAAATGGTGTTAATACACTCCATTCTCCACTTTTCATCCATTTTTCGAGACTGCGTATGTTGTGGCGGAACTATACGCTGGGCTTTGTCTTGTTACCAGTGGAAATCGAATCCATAACCATAGCGTTTACAGGAGTAACAGTGCTCTACGACATATATTTCCATCCATCCATCCGACAGCCACTATACAAATTTACTCTATATCTATATTACTAGTACATTTTTTCACGCTAAGCCACTCCGTTGGCCACTTGCCGAATTCCGGAAGCATTGCGTGTTGACTGGTGGAACTTAACGCCGTGCTTTGTGCCCCTGCGCCACGTCTGTCCTCAAGTAATTTATTTACGTGAAAAATATTCGAGAACGCCTAGTTTTTAGGCAAAATCGGAAATGAAATTGTATCGGTCGGTCTAGTAACGAGAGTACCTACACTATATTTGAATGGCGCTTGATTTTTTTATCTAACATCGCTCCAGGTCCGTAGGGGAGTGCATTTAAATGAAATTTGCTTATCAAATATTTTGCAACGGCAAATTGGTTTCGTAGAAATCGTATTTGAATCGACTGTGTATATTTGAACATTTTAAATTGATCATATCTTTCTATCTATATATATAAAATAAGGTTAGTACAATGCTTTTATTTGGCTTGTTATTTGTGAAGTTTATTGTTTATTTTTTGATTTACGTATTTATCTTTGATGTATGTGTAATTTATTACCTTATAGAGACCGTTGTGACGCAGTGGCACGAGCGGGTAACTGTTAATGTGTCAGTTGTGGATTCGATTCCCATTTGAGAAAAGAAATATTTAATATTTTCATTAGTAATAAGGCAATGCGCGGCGTTCAAAGAATTCAGCGGTAAGCCAGGAACGGTGTTTTTAAATCAAATTAAATCAGCGTCACGCTGTATCCCGCACACGACAGGGTAGAGGGAATCTAGTGTTAAGATACTCCGTTTCCCACTTTCTTTTGAATTCTGTTACTAATCAATTTGAGACGTTGAAAAGGCGGACGTCTCTTAGTGTCCTTTAATAGCAATCCAAACTCCATTTCATAATTTCACTTTAGTACCTAAATTTTATCTGGTGATTATATCTGTGCAATTACCTGTGGTTGTGGATCCCGGATAGTGCGTCATAGAAAAAAATACATCCTCTAAGGGGCTCTACGTTTTGCACCTGTGTTCCAATGCAAGTCTTTCAAAATATCATGTTTCGAACCCGTGAATTATGAAATAATAATAATATTATCATCATTAACCTCACTCACCTTATCCTCATACAAAAGAAACGCCAAAGACAGCGCAGCATTATAAGACGAAAGAAAACAAAACCAAATTTCAACAATACCAATTAAAGCGTAAGGCTTTACAAACCCAAAATTTAATTACTAAAAGTATTTTCCGTGTGTTTTAATTATGAGGGAAGCCGCAACGCTGTGGGCATTGATTAGCCTAACAATGGTGTACGAAGGGCATGAGAGAGTACGTTTGGACGGACACGTTTGTTTTCTTTGGGAAGTAATCTTTTGTATATATATTTGATTTGAATATAACCTTTTTTAATGAGTCTTTTTGTGGTAAGGTTAATTCTTTTTTATATATTTTTTGATAAAAAGTATTATATTTTAGATATTTGTTGAAAATTTCGATGTAGAGTTCGGAAATGTCTGTTTACTATAATCGTCGTGTTTTAAATTCGTTTTGTATTTGGGAAAATATTTATGTAACAGCATAAAAAAGCAGCGTAGTGTTAAGACACTCCTTTCTCCATTCACGTCTATGTATTTTTAATCGTTTAAACGTCAATATATTTTTTGAGTTTAAGTAAATGAATAAATTTATCCACTCAATGTTTAAAATTTTTCAGGATGTGGAAATTGGCAAACCTTATTTTATTACAGTACTAGAGAACCAATTGACGCGTACAATAAGTGTTGCTATAGCAACTTATGTCACTTTATACAAAAGTGCATATTGTCAAAAGTGTATATGGTAGTGTCAAGGGTGTATATTTGTTCTATAAAATTAATGTATTTTTATGCATTATTTAAACAAAATATTAGTATTCCGAACTCCTTCTCTATATAAATTATAAACTAGAACTGTGCCAAATTCATGTTCATACTACTCGATCTGCATAATTTTCGTTAAATGAGGTACAATATTTTTTGCTTCACATATTAATATATACAATAGTCTAATTATAATATACTAGCGGACGCGCGCAGCTTCGCTTGCGTATTTAGGGGTGAAAACTAATAAACCACGAAACATGTGTTCAATGAAATATTTTTAAGAGTCTAAATTTCAAATTTTATAATAATCGGTGGCGTTTTAAAGATTTTTCCATACAAATTTTCAACCCCTTATTTGCACCCCTAGGCGGAGAATTCTAGAAAACGATGAAACACGTCTTCAATTAAATACTTTTAAAAATCTAAATTTCAAATTTTATAAAAATCGGTGCCAATTTAATTTTTTTTCCATACAAACTTTCCACCCCTATTTTACCCCTTTAGGGTTAAAATTTTTCAAAATCCCTTCTTAGTGGATGTCCAGATTAGAAAAGTAAACATCTGTCCAAATTTCACATTTCTACCATCAGCGGTTACGGCTGTGCGTGCGTCTTACCTCAGTCAGTGAGGACAAGTCCTTTTATATATATAGATAGATTAGTATCGAAATTTTCAACACAAATTTAACAGCAACATTTAATTTAGATTATAAATACATAACCACATTATGAAGTAATTAAAACTTATAATTATAGACCTTAAAGTAAAATAAATATTATTATTATTCTGTATTGGTAATGAATTGTCTATATTGTAATATTTTTATATATTTTTAAAAAGATCAACGTAGAGCAGCGGCACAGCGTCTGTGAAACATTTTCATTTAACAAAACAAAACGCAGAACTGACTTTCGCCAGTTAACACGCAATGTTTCAAAAATCGGTACACGGGAAAACGGTTTGCTAACACTAGGTTCCCTCTGCCTATCCTGCTATATACGGGCCACAGCGTGAAGTTAATAAATAACTATATACACTTTGAAAATAATATCTTTTTCAAGTCAAAACCAGTTAAGAAGTTTTGGAATAACAAAAGCTTTCTCTTTACATTAAGATCGTCACACGCATACTCCGTGTAATGAATTGATAATTGTTCCCAAATATTTTAATTTGTGTCTTGAATTTGCTGAATAAATTGTTTGTTTGCCTTCAATCTCGTAATTTCGTTAGCGTTCTCATAATTTTAATTAATTTTGAAACAATGCCAATGCCGTATATTTGTTTTAATTAAATTTAAATTGGATATTTTTATTTTATTTTATATTTCTCTTTAAGTGCCTTGTAAGGACAGATTGTTGTGATACGTTACTTTTGTTTTCTTAATGATTTTTTTTCGTTATAGTTGTTTTAGCCTTATGCTTTATCTTAAATGAGGTAGCCAGAGAGAACGGCTCATGAAACGTTGCTCTACATAGTTCTTTCTCCTCGTCCACTTTTATCAATTTCCTCAAATACCTCCTCCTCCGGAGAGTTGTTATGGATTTCATGTAACTTTTCTTCAATATCATAAATATCTCATCATGTTCTCCTCCTGCCTCTCTTACCATTACTTCATATATGTAGGTCGATCGTTTATAGCATTTTTTGTTCACCTATTCTCTCGATGACACCAAACCTCCTGATGACGTTCTTCTTCATTCTCATTAAAAACTACTCACTACCTACCATTCTATATCTCTCTTATTTTTTATACAAATAAAAAATCTAATAAAAATTAAATACTATAGTCAAATATATCAACAAAACAATTTTAAATAAAAATATAAAAGCTTATAATGACATCACAATAAAATATAAAGCGAAATTCGGTATGAAATATTTCGGTTGTATGCATCCAATGAAAAGAATTTGCATGTGAACAATGTATAAGAATAAAAAATGTAGGATTCTAGAGGTCGGCACGCACGGCGTCAAAGGCAGTGATTGCCTCGTTAACCTGCGGGAATCACTTCAAAGATGCGTATTAAAACTGGATGTGTGTTAATGTATTGGCCTTTTTTTATTAAATTTTAGTTTAAATTCAATTTTGAAATATTTTGAATATATAACTCTATTCCCATTTTGGGGAATGAGTTATTTACATTTCTACACTGATATGAGACAAAGGGGGTTTTTGATTTCCATAATTTAAGACGCTATATCACAAAAAAATAGTGTTGCGTGGGTAACGGAGTGCCTTAACACTATATTCTCTCTGCCTACCCCGCTATATACAGGATACAGTATAAATGAAACTCTTGTTGCTTCAACTATTGAACCACATCGTACTATAAAATGGCTATAGGAGCGATTCCAGCGTACAATTTGCCTTCAATTTGGGCATTTTTCAGTTAATCGCTGCGGCGTGGTGTGCGGTTACCAAAACCAGAGGATGTCAATATCGCCTCAATTTATTCGTGGATCATTTAAATGTTGATGAATGAATATTATTGTTTCTTTTACATTAAATTTCGTTTTTCTTATAATTAAATTATTATTATTTTATATTATGTACGAACAAACAAACCGCTTAAAAAATAAAAATCATTTTGGATTCTCCTACAATAGTAGATTTTCTAATACATCTTCCATGTACAGATAGCGATCAGTAACAATTTTATTATATGTATAGATTTTATATTAGAAGTTATTATATTAAACAATATTTTTTTATTAAATTTCTATCAACAGACTTTCGAATAAGTCAAAAGTTCTATCCTAATATTTAAACTTTCGTATTACTATAAAATTTTTCAAAATAAGTTTGAGGTCGAAGCGACAATTGCCAAACTAAAGTAAAACTGTAAGGCTAAGTACAGGTGCGGGAAAATAAATCATTGTTGTATTTCTACTAATAAACGTCGGTGAGGCTCGAGGGAAATCTGACGCCCTGTACAAACGGATTAAATCTTAGGAAATAATGAAGTTTACCTCAAAACGGATATGTATTCAACGCTGTACATAAAAACTCTATTATAATATATATTTAGTCTTTATATAGCTTCATGGTGTATTCTGCATATAGTAGGGTAGGGTACCCTAGTGGTAAGTCAGTATGTTCTCCATTTAATGCTTAATTTTCGAGACATTGCGGTAAATTCAAATATTATGCACAAGAGTGAGAAAAGAGAAATATTTCATGCGTCCGAGTGGGATTTGGAAATCGAATTCATAACCAATGGCTTTACAGTCCTACGCTTGTTCCCGCTGCGCCACGGGACGACCTCTCCGTTATATTTTTGCAAGTCGAGTCAAAAAGAACGAATTTACTTAACATTCTTTTCGGCAAATAAATTTTGAGATATTTTTTTAACTAGTGTTAAGACACTCTGTTTTCTATTTTCCGATCATATTTTCGACACATTGAGTCGCTTCACGTTTTTTTAATGTTGCTTATTTTTATTATAGTTAGCCATGTAATGTAAATATTAAAAATATTTATCGCTCTTCCAGTAAAAATATGGCAAAATTACGCTAAATCATTCGTTTTTAGGCAATCAGTAGAATTCTCAGCGGACATAGGCGTGAGGTGTTCGTGTATTAGATTCGATAATTCATGACGTTTTAAATTGACTGCCTTCAATAAAATTATTGAGTAACTGGATGAGTAATTTACAATTTAAATTACCTTTATTATGATAAATATATAGATTTTATAGGTATTTTTAGATTGCCTTTTTCTACATATTTCAATTAATATCTATTAACTTAATATCTTTTATTATGTATTACAATTTTACAATATTTACAGATATACTGAATATACATACATATACCTGGGAATACCCTTCAGATTTTAAATTTTTCAAACAAAAAGTCTTTACAAATTACCTCTACAAATGCTTATGTAGATATATTTACGAATCAATAGAAACTAAACAATAATTGTACTAAAAAACGAATACTACAAGAAAACATAGTATTTTCTATTTTTTAGCAATGCCATTAAACAGTGAGAACTTCCCATAAGGATTTTGATGAAGCGCATTTCGTTGCTTATATACTGTCTTTGACATGTAATGATATAGATATTCTAGAAAGGGCATGTTTTTACTCACTTTAAATTTAACAAATTGAAGTTATGTTATATTTTTATACCATTTATATTTGTATATATAATTGCTTTTGTAGATTCGTTCCCTAAAGATTATACAAATATTCTATAAGCTATATTTCAATGTAATGTTTGTAATATAGCCATAGTCTTCCCCTCTAAATGGACTATCAAACACCAAAAAACCCAATTTCAATTCAACCCAGTAGTTCTGAGGCACGTTTCCAACACACAAACTCTTAAATATAGATAACAATCTAGGACCATTGATTCTGTCACTTCCAAGCAACCACACTCCTCGATGTAGGTTGAATTACACACATTCCACGTCTCTTTCTCATGTCGCTTATGAGACGAATATTAAGCGTAGGGATATTTACAAGGGAATAAAAATATTTTGACGCCATTTTTATCGTGTTCCTTTGTGTGGTGGGAATATAAAGGCATTTTACACGTTATTTGGATCTTTGTTATGTGTGTTTGTCATAATTTCACTTTTGATAAGATCTAAATAAAGATACAATTTGGTTTTGTTTATGCTCCTGTGAGGAACGAGATGAATGTTTTTTTTTATTGAAAGCCACTTTAAATATACGAAGGATGAAAGAAATGGTGTTTATGCTATGGGAATTTAGAATTTTGTTGTCATGGTATTGTAAAAGAAATAGCTTGGAAAATATATTTTGTTAGATTTTCTTAATAAAATTATGCCTTTTTACGCTATAATTCAATGGTACTTACAAATTGATATAATTTTCATTATAATCAAATGTATGACATAATTTCTATACGATAATGTTAGTGCAGCTTAAGTAAGACGACGGTTGTGGATTATTTTCCACTTAGAAGCCCTTTAAGATTATGTTTTCTATTTTTTTTCAAAGTTTACGAAGACAAAGATATTTCGCATTTGCACTTTAGTGGTTTTTCTTAGCTGCACGCTGTATCCCGCACTCAGCAGGATAGGAAGAGGGAAGATAATTTCTGGAGGCATTGCGTGTTGAGAGCGGAATTCAACGCTGCGTGGAAATCGAAACCGTAACCTGGTCTTATTTATATATTTCTAAGATATAGTTATAATTTTACCTACATACACAATTACACAGTTCGTGGTTTTAATTATTGACCTAGTTAGATACATAGGTTGGGTATTAGCTAACGTTTATACTACTAAAAAGTTATCTTAGTCTAGCTACAGTGCAGCTCAAGAGATCTTGATTCTACGTACAGTTTAATTAGAAGCAACGATTTTGTACATTACTGTTACAATTGTGGCAAATCTATGAGACAAAAATATAAATAAGGCTTGGGCTAAGGGTTTTTTCTAAATCAAGGAAAAACCTTTGAGGCAAATTGATTTTTAAAATATATTTTTTTGATTAATGATTTTTCGATAAGAAAACATCATCTAAAAAGTAACCTAGGTGCTTTCAATTAGTCAGCTTTGTTAGATTAATTGTTAATTGCAATTTTAATTTTAAATATTGTATAAAGGCGGACACAAAGATGCGACTATGACGGTGACAGTAGTGGGTTCAATCCCCACTCAGGGATATTCACTCGGAGAAGTGATAAAATTATTTAATTTTTTCTAGTTTGGCAAAAAAAAGCATCGTCAAAGATGAAAAATTCTTAAAATCATTTAAATATATAAGGAAAAAGGAAAGGTTTATTAGAAGTGTTTATACTTAACTAATAACTTTTTTTTGCCTTTCAAGAACTATTGGTTTACTAAATCTTCCCTTACGCAGCTCCAATAAAATAGATTAAGAACAATCCATATAATAATCTGATCCTAATGAATGGACGATAGCGAAACTAGGTTATTCTGTCTGTAGAATTTCACTTAGAATTCAATATGAACCAAATATAGTCGATCATCTATATTATATATTCTATACATATAAATAAAATTGAAGTGTAGGTACGTCTATTATTTAAAAATAACTGTATTTTTCCAAGTGGATATTGTTATTTATTCGATACTGATACAGAAAAAAATAATTAAAAATGCCGTCTGTCTGTCTCTTTGTCTTTCTGTTTGCGTGGGCTCATCTCCGTAAGAGCTGAATCGATTTTTATGGGAACTCTAACACTGAAAGATAGATAAGTCGCTAGGCCACTAGTCTATAAGTGTGAATAAATTGTCTTTTGGCTTCACGGATCCCTTGCATTTGTTAAAATTCGGAGGAAGACCTTATGTTAAAAAAATGTTTTCTTCTGTCCATTGTTGAGTGGCGGAGATCTACGCCGCGCTTTGCCTCGTTACAAGAAATGAAAATATTTTATTTCCGCGAGTGGAAATCGAACCCACTACCAGTCGCGTTTACAGTCACACGGCTGTACTCCTGCGTCACATCTGGCGTCTATAAAATATTTACTTTCTTTATTATACCAGAGTTGGTGTGTCACACAGCTATAAATACTTCCTGTAGTTTATTCTGCGGAGAATGGTCCTCACATGGCGCCTGCGTTTTATTATCTCAGATTTGGTATGTGTTGACCTTAACCTAAGTTTACTGTATATAAATTTTGATTTTTACATTATTTTACCAATATTATCTATATATATAAAATCGAAAAGTCGACGTAGGTGCTCGCTAAGACGGGAATTTGCAATATTCGACTTCTAAGGAGTTGTTTTTGGGGTTGGAAGTTTGTATGAAACTTCGTTACTACAAATGCTAGGAGTCTCAAATTTTGCATGGACGTCACTTATAGGACGTAGGAACCTCTTGGTGACAGAAATTAATAATAACGTAGTTTACGCAGGCTAAGCCGCGGGCGGGCCGCTAGTAATAATATATAAACTATATAAGCCCAGCGTTGAATTCCGTCACTTAACACAAAATATTATGTTCGGGTGGAAAGTTGAGGACAGAGTTTGACTATAGATTTTATCAAAGTAGGATAGGGATACCTGCTTTGTGCGTGATAAGGTTTAATAAATATTTTTTAAGATTTTTGCATTACCTTATGTGAATTTATAAGAATATTTATTATTTTCATTTCTTCGTTCAGTTCCTCTAGAATTTAGCGGAAAGTGGGGAACGGAAGTGTCTTTATGGAAACGGTGTGTCCTAACAGCAAGTTCCTAGATTTGCACTGCCTAACCTGCTTTGTGCAGCATACAGCGTAAAATTAAAAAAAACTATATACAAATACTTTTTTCTATAATTCATATCAATTAATATTAATATAATATATGAATTATTAAATAAATAATACTCATATTGTATAATTTTATTAAAAACTAGATGCAGGTATTACGTTTTAGCTTTGCATATGACGTACACAGACTCGTAGATGTGTTCGCGGAGACGAAAGATATTAAAGTTACCTGGAGCCAGAGCGATGCTCGTCTTATGGACGATATTATTTTACTTTTATTTCATAGCGAATTTTTATCACTATTTTTCATGTTTTTGTTATTGACAATTCAGAAGTATAGTGTTTTAGAATTTTTAAGTATACAAAGGGATAAAAATCTAATATTTTTAAATACATAAATAATCTGTGGTGAGGTGATTAGACAAGAAAAAGGAGGAAGGTGGATAAGTTAGTGATAAAAAAAATACAGACGAATTAATAACCTCCTTTTCTTATAGAAGTCGGTTAAAAAAGGAATAATAGTAAAAAAATACAGGTGAAACGCCAGTATACCAAATTATATTGATATTAATTGTAAATTAAGAATTTATAATATTTGAAAATCATTAGTTAATAAATCGAATTGACCTGAAGCAATCATGAATCGTAATAATAATATTTCAAGCGAACTATTACCGCTTCACTTGAAATTTATGAAGAGCTCGTAACGTTAAGATAGGTGAAAGGGCAGAGGTTTTAAAACTTAAATTGCAGTTATTATATTTTTTTTAAATTGGAATTATAAAATAACATTTCTATAGTTTACTTGAATATTAGTGTGTCGGCGACGCGATGGTTGTAGGTTCGATTCCCTCAAGCGCGAATGAATAACTTTCAACTCCTCGCATAGATAACAAGACAAAGTAATTTTAACGATTCGTCATAATTCAAACAAAAAGAGCTAAGATAACTAGAACTAGACGATTGACTATTATGATATTAGATATATCTAATTGTTCCAATTTTTGCAGGCTAATGAAAACAACTTAAATGTAATTGTTCCCCGGAGTGTGAATCGAACCCATAACCCTATCACGTTGATTGTCACACGTTAGTCCCCTGTGCCACAGTGGCCTTTAACTCGCACTATTAAATATTTATAAAGCAATGCTTTATTTTCATTTAGCGTTTTAATGCAAATTTGTTTGTAGAAATTTCCGTTAGTGTCACGATGTAAACTTTGAGGAACTGAGCTTTAGTTGCTGAAAATTTAGTAAGTCTAAAATACTGCAGTGCTTAATATCAAATGATATAATTACATTTAATGTACGCAAAGACGAGGAAAGAGATAATTTAAGCTTTTTTGATATCAATTATCTAAAGATATTTAGTTTTTTTTATTATTTATATCTTTGAAGTCGTCGTGACATAGCAGTGTAGCTGTATAATATATACGCGATAGGTGTGGATTCGATTTCCGCTATGGGTTAGTTAGGGTGAGGCTAATTATTATAATATTCCTCGCTCTAGTAAAAAGACGAAGCTCGTTCGTTGAGTTTCAGAACTGAACAAGCAATGTCTCGGAAATTTGGAAACAGAGTGTCTAAGCACTCTCTCTACCTTGCTATGCGGAAAGAAACGTGAATCTGCTTACTTTGAAAATACATTTTGAAGTTGTCATTCACACATTACGGGATAACTGGAAGGAATGTAGTGATTTAATATTATTTTTCATAAATTTTCCTAACTCCATTTAAAACGAAACCAAACACTTCGTTCTAAACAAATAGACCCAAAAACTTATTACTTATATAATATATATTTAAAATAAACTAAAAGCCACCCCATAACTGTAATTTGAACTCACAACCGTCTAGAAACGACACATTAATTAAGCCACTAAGCATTTATAAAGTAATGTATTTCAATTTTAAATACTTTAAGCGAGTAAAAGATGCAACTAATAACGTTATAATACGTTTAAGCCGCAGAAATGCCTTCCGGAGTGACTCCGCCGTCTCACCTCGCACAAATTTCGTGGAAGTTGAAACATTTGCATGAATAATAACAAAGTTGGTTTCGGCTTTTAATCTAAATTTTGAAGTCACTTTCTGGAAACTTTCTTGATGTTTATAATTTAATTTTTATTGTATATTATATAATATAGGTATGTCATGAGATATACATAAGTCCATAGGATATATATCAGTTATGTGGAAATTAGTTTAATGAAAGTCGTGGTGGCACATTGCGTTTGACTGCCCGTTATGCCCGAACCCGATGATCGTTAGTTCGATTCCCAATCAGAGGTAGTAATATAAATTCTCATTTTTTCGTTCTGGTTTTTCTTGCATTTTATGATTGTCCGTGGCGTTAATAAGAGATGGTGTTTTCGATATAAATATTGGGGCATTGTAAGCGCATTTTGTGGGTTCAACACGGGAATTTTATTTAAATTAATTAGAAGTGTGAAGGGTGAAGCTAAAAATACCATTATAACAAATAATCCAGAAACTCTATACACTTGACTAAAATAATAATTGAATGAGCAAAATATTGTTATAGTTCTATCGAGGTAAATTAGTGTTGTATTGATCATTTGCCGACAAAATTCGATATTCGTTAGTATAGGGCGCGCGTGTGAAATTTATAAATATCTCCCAATAACCTATTTACGTGACTAGATATTTTGATACTATTGATTGTTTTTTTCAATAAATAATTTCCAATATAAATATTAATAATTATATATTCTTTTATTTTTAATCTATTTGCGAGCAATTGCACGATGGCACAACATCTGACTGTAAGTTGTAAGTTCGATTGCCACTGAGGGAATGTATTATTTTTACCTCCTTGTTCTGTTATCAAGACAAATATCGGCGTTTAGTTCCGAGATACAGCGTGTAGCTAAAAATACTTAAACATTTTCTCAAGTGGATATCGAATTCACTACTAACGCAAAATTTACAAAATCATCAAAAATTATAAAATTTAAAATGAAAATTCCGAACAATTCAGTCGTTCGAGGGTCTGATCAGCGTTATTTATTTACAAGGCGCCCGATTCACATAACTAGGGCGTTGCACAAATCAAATCAGTCGACCCGAAGGCAAACATTTTTCAATATTGCCTCGGAAAATCTGAAAATATGCACGAACGATGTCACTCCGGATATGATAAATCGCGAGATATAACCGACGGCTTGTGTTTATTTACTTGGATTCCTCTATAATGAGGATTTTTTTGAAATATTGCTTTACTCTGTCTTTATCTTTGCATAGTATCTGAAGAAACCTGGGAACCTAGTGTTGAGAGACTACTCTCACAATAAGACACTGCTCCAGACATCCGCTTCCCACTTTCCGCTGAATTGTGGAGGCATTGGGTGCTGAGAATGCGTATTATTTTGTTTTTAAAAATAAATATATTTAATAATCTAAATATTTATGAGATATGAGTAACTATAGTAAAAACAAATCGATAGTACTTTACAGGAAATAGATTTGATACCAGTTCAAACAATTGAGAGAAGTGCTTCTAAAAGTGTAGTTTTTATCTAGTTCCATCCGGTTCTATCCAGATACGGTTATGTCCGCGCGACATGTGACACAATCGTTATTTTATTTGCATCTGTCAGTTCGTACGCGGCAAACTGTTCGAAATTGTTCGATTTATTTTTATTTTCATTTAAAGTTTCACAGGTAACCCTTGTTTGTTTAAATCTATTTACAGAAACGAGTGTTTGAAAAGTAAATAATTTTTCTTTCTATTTTCAGAAATATGAAAAGTGAAATGTGAAATTTAAAAAGTCACTATACTAAAACATAGTTTTTCCTAGATGATAATTATTATTATAAAGCTTTTATTTTTTCGATATTTTTATACTCATGTGTATTTAGATTTGTAAGATTACATAGATAAAAAATATATTTTCTTTAAAAAAAAATAAAAAAATCGAGAACCATAAATATCAAACCAGAAAATATCCCTTAATAAATCATAAATAACAATTTAATTTTGCACAGATAATAAATAAATAATGACATATCACAATGGCTGTATGATATATCTTCATTATAACCATTTTACATTTCAATCTCATTAAACTTTAACATTTGAATATTTGATAGTCTATCACAGAACCGCATGACAGCTAATAATTAATATAGCTCATATAATATAAATCTTATTAATCTGGAATATAATATGATCGTGTGTGGAATTCCATTATATCTTCATGAAGTAGTAACGTTGTATTTACTTTGTCATTCAATTAAATGTCTCCTGTAATTTGTTGGTTTATGTTAACTATTATACGTTTATTGTTAAATATTGTGACACTAGTAGTATGTTAAATTTTTTCCCGCACATAGCAGGGTAGGCACAGGGAACCTAGATTGAAGACAGTTCGTTAAGTTAAGTCACATTTAGTTCCGTCGCACTTTAGGGCGTATACGCAATGCCTTGAAAATTAGGCGGTGCTTGGAGAACAAGGGGCTGTTCTTTTCAAGGGTTAAATCTGTTTCAAAGGTATCATTGTTATCAAATAATTAAATGTGTATTTATAATTAATTTTTAAAAAATCCCTCTGAGTTTCTTGCGCCAGTTCTTATCGAGCTGGTGGTAAATTATTTGACGTTCAAAAAATGAAGCAAATGAACTTCTCATTTTGAATAAAATTCTTAATTTGACTTTGACTTTGAACGGAGGTTCCCTCTGCCTATTGTGCTATAGCGGGAAACATCGTGGAGCTAAAAAACAGTATTCAAAATATGTCCATAGTAAATACATTGTTTAGTACTACATCCGAAATACGTTTCTCGTAAAATATTTCACGGTACTTCCACAATCTGTGCGTCCGTTCAGAATAATAAGAGGAGGCAGATGCCTTATATATTGGGAGGCGTTTTTTACGTTATATTCCCAGATTTTTTATGTTTTCATAAATGAAAGATAAGTGAGGACTGGTCAGGGTTTTGCCTAGGTCTAACTTTAGGTCTGTTATAGAGGTGAATATGACAGAATATAATTTCTAAGATTTTTTATGTAATAATATAGGAATATTATGGCATACGAAATCTTAGAAACGTTTCTGAGGTAGTTTAGCAAAAACAGTAAAACAAACTCCTAGGCGAGTATCATAAATAATAGATAAGTGACTATCATCAATGCCTGGCTCGTGCTCTGGCAGACATTTCAATTTCACCGAAAACGCTATTTCTCACGCAATACCAAACACGTCTATATGTGGAATTTATTATTTTATTAAATTGAATAATATGATTCAGTTTCATAGATTTTAGTTCCTGATGTATCCCGCCTATTGTAGAGTAGGCAAAGGGACCTTGGGAACCTAGTGGTAAGACACTCCGTTTCCCGTTACGGTTTCGTTACTAGAACGGCGATATGAAAATATAAAATATTTAATTTCTCCAAGTGGCAATCGAAGCCGTAACCGTCGAGTTTAGAGACGCTCGCTTGTGTACAATTGCTACGACAGCCTCACTTGCACATTTTAATTATTTAGAAATTATTGAAATTCTATTAATAATTTTAACGTTGGTATCACATTGAAAAAAGAAATAAATAAATACATTTATATACACTTTACCGAATGGTATTGAACCCACAATTACTGTAAAAAAATATTTTAAAACTACGCTTCAACTGCGTGAATATTATAAATAATTTAAATCTATAAACAATTAATTAAAAAAGTACACATATATCTTATTTATGTCGATTTATAATTACATACTGTTAGCCCGATGTCAGTGTTACACGACACTTCCGTACCCATTATTTGGGACCCCTTGTAACGTGTCCATCAAAAAGAAAACTGCGCACTCATAAGAACAGATTAAATTTTTGTGCCGGCCGTTTTACTTTTAAAAGTTTTTGTGGATTTTTTGTTGTTCTATAGTATACATACATATATTATTATATCAGTAAGGTGGGGGGTTGCTGGCCATCCTGAAGCTATCTGTAGATGGCTCCGCAGATTTGTTGCTTTTAATTTTCTTCCCGACCGACGACCGTACTGTATACATAGGTTCTATTAGTAAGTATCGAGTATACTAGAAGTTACCAAATGTACTAAATGTTACGTTGTTAATACTAGACACTACTCTAGATACTTTGCAACTATACTAGACACTTGTACACAACGTGCTTACATATTGAGTGATGCGACACTAGTTATAGTGTCACAATAGATCCTGAATTAGAGACACTCGTTTTTTTGCCACATTCTAGACTCCATAATTAAAGAACTGAACTGAACTGACACTTGTGTCCATACAGATACACTCAATGTATACACTGGGTGTACCGTGTTAACGTACTATATTCGTACCATAAAAATGTTAATAACAATTAGAAATATACTTAATAGACAATACAATCGACTTAACAATACCTTCACTCCCATAGACAACGATTAGTGAAATAAATATAACTAAATACTAACAAAACTTACATGCCAACTAATTAACCGTAAAGGACCAATTAGGTAGGAAAATTGCAGAGTTAATCCTGCGATTTACGAGTTAAATACAACCGTTTGCGTGAGCTTAGTTTGTTTAACAACTGCTTATGGGCTTATAAAAGTGAGTTAATACGCGTGGCGTAGAGAATTTTATTTTTCTCTCTTTTTTGTAATTATTTAGATAAATGAAATTGAAGCTGTTGTTTGATGTAAATGTGTATTTTTTTATATTTTTTTATTTTGCATAGAAACTTTTTTTCTACTAGTTAACTTGACTTTAAAATATTACGTGGGAGCTCCACCATAGCTGTGGCTTGATGTAACGTATCTAGGGCCCGGATATGTAAACCGCTCTCAACTTTGAGACTCTTATTTATAAATTGCAATCTCAAATCGGCATCTCAAGGTCGTTCTTAAGATCGATTTCAGAGTTGAGAGCAGGTTACAAATACGGACTTAGGTGTATGTATCGATCGATCCAAAATTAATCAAGAGTGCTTGTATTTCTAGTGACTAGCGCTTTCTTTTAGCAAATGGTGGAGCAAGTTACGTTCTTAAAATAATATTTGTCCATACTTTCTTACCGAGTTACGTTGGAAGTCTTCACTATAGTGAATACACTCTGTTCCAATCAAGACATTTCCGTTTCCGACTTTTCGTCGAATTCTAAGGGCATTGCGTGTTGAATGGCGGAACTTAACGCCGCAGTTTGACGCATTACCTAAGCTAAGTAATAAATGTTTAATATTTCATTTTCTTGTGGGAATTCAACCCACAACCTGTCGCACCCCTGCGCCACGAATGGCCTCAAAGTATTATAATATTTGCAAAGCTATAATAAGCAAATAAAACATAAAACTAATTAGTAGAAATTATTCCATGAAATTCATGTAGAAGAAACGTAAACATATTCTGTATGGTATAATTAGGACTTGTTCGGTTAATATCCCGGAAGGGATGGCAACCAATTATAAAACATCTTTTAATAAGGGATGGAGAATAATCAAAGGCATATTTTTCTTTCTCAACGTAAATATGAATTAGTAATTCGATGTTTGGGAAAGGAGTTAGCCGTTTCCGGTGTATATAAACTGAGGCCACTTTTGATATATAATAGAAAACTCTCGAGGGACACACCATAACAGAAATAATACATGAAAATAATAGATGGATCAATTAGGTAGGACAAGATAATTATTTATTTTTATTTTATTTATTAGAACAAAATGTAGGAGAGACTATACCACTCGTTATAGATTACTCGCTATCGATCTATAGATCGCTACTACATTTTGTTCTATGAGCCTAAAGCTTCTCGAATTAAAATTAAAATGTTCTTTCGTCAATAAAACGAAACAATGTTGTCACTCGATACAATAAAGGCTATATTCCGCTGCACTATGTACTTAGAATTAAACAATATGCTCTAATGGGTAATAGCTGAGCTTTCAAGCAATAATTAGCCTTAAGCCGTCCGCTCACCCGCCAGATTCGCTCGTAAACCTAAAATTAAGTTGTTTGGATAGATTTTACTAAATATTCTCGAAATGTTTTTTTGAACTTTCTCGATTTTTATACAAATAACCAACCAACCAACCAACTTATACGTATACTAAGGTTACCTTTACCTACCCTGCAGTCCTCCAGTGTGCAGGATACAGCGGTAAGCCGATTTTTTAGAATTCCAAAATATCCTCAATTTTTTAAAGTAAGCTCGTATATTACATTACTTTCTGCGACATTGCTACTCTCTCTTCATCTGCTACATACGGACTACAGCTGAAAAGCGGAAATAAAAATAAAAAAAAAAATAATTTTTCATTTATTTCTCCGTTTTTTAAACACTAAGAACCTCTAGTAAGGGCGTTAGGTGAGCTAAAGAACAGCAATACATTAAGTGAAGTGACACAGCTTTTGTCCGCTGCAAGTTTCCGCCTGACCCGGTTGCTCATTCTGTTTGTACATTATTTTTGTTTCAATAGATGCCGTTTGAATCGTTTGTTTTTATATAGTTGTCATAACTTCTTCTAAAGTTTATGTTGGATGTATGGGAATAGCGATAGGAGTCAGGTATGGTGAGTTATCCTACTAATATTATAAATGTGAACGTTTTTGAGGATAGATGTCTGTTCCACTTTTACGCAAAAACTACTGAACAGATTTAGATTATATTTTTTATTAGAAATATTCAAATCTGGACCAATGGAGAACAGGAAAAATTTATGCATTGATTTGGTCCATTTTGTTTTAAATTCCCTGCGTAATCAAAACCTATATAGGGTACTTCCGGTGGACCTACAGTTATGAAATTTGGCACAAAAATAAATAAAAAATACTAAAAGTGAAAACTAACAGATTTTTCATTAAAAAAATCATTACAAATAAAAAAAATATCATACAATGAAACTTGTTAACTTCTTTAAATTGTTATTTCCATTGACCTACCATCCTGAAATTGGTACGGAACCCTCGGTGACTTAACTGTTTTTTTAAATATTCCCGAGTTATTGCTCATTTCACTCAACCATCACTCAGCATACATACAATATTATGTTTACATTTAACTTGGAAATATTTTTGCTATCTTCGCAGAAAGTTTCATTCATGTTTTATTCAATACTGAAGTTTCACTTCAAAATTTATTTTTATTTTCGGCAAGCTTACTTTAACTTTAATTTGTGTTGACGATATTTCTTTTTTATATACTGTTATTGAAGCACTAAAAAGGTTTAGATAGGTATTTTTTATATAAATCTTCTTTCTTACGTCCTTTTGGGTGGACCCGTCTTTGAAAAAGAAGGTAATTGACTGTGATTTATATATACCTATTGTTCACCTATTGAATTTAGTCATAGAACTTACTTATTTTAGCTTTGTCCGCTTTGTCCATCTTCCTCATACATGAAAAGAAAGAGGTGATGGAAAGAGGCACGAGAACAGAACCTTATTTTTAATTATTGCTCCGTTTTCTGTAAACGACTTATAATGAACTCTATTATTTTGGTCTGTTTTAAGATTTTGTGTAGTAGTTGGGTAGGTACTATGGCAGTATAAGTAATAGTTTTACTGTGAATTAATTACGATATAAAATATCTGATACTGTGTTGTGCTAATATCTTATCAATTATTTGAAGTTTTTAATAATAAAATAATGATTATTTGAAATGTTATATTTATATCTTATATATAGGTTGTGGGTTCGATTCCCACTCGAGGAAGTGAAATATTTATTTACGTTTATATTTCCATTTCTTCGCTCTGATGTCGAGATAAAGCGCGGCGTTGAGTACTGCCCCTCAACACGCAATACCTCCAGAATTCGACAGAAATTGGGGAACGTTGTGTCTTATCACTAAGTTTCCTCTGCCTACCGTGCAGTGTGCGGGATATAGCGTGAAGCTATACCTTATATATAAAGTATATATAATTAGGAAACGCCAGTCCATTGCATTGTTACAGCAGATATCCGCCCGTCTCATAGATCACAGAGTACACCAACCATTTGTCAAAGCTCTTATTGGTCTTGTTAAAGATTTTCCTTATTTTCTTTAGAAATGCAACTTCGGCAGAATCGTCATAAAGAAGACAATAAGGAAATGTTTTTTTGGATTCATCGTTTTATATGTAGTATAAATGAATGTGATGTTTTTTGGGCTTAGTTGATTAGCTGAAAAAATATTTTCACTTAAATTACCATATTAAATTACTTAAATATATGAGATGAGAACGAAGTAGCTATACGAATAGTATATAAAAAATAAATAACTAATGTACTATATTTTAGGTCGTAAATAGAGAATATAGTGTCTTGTCACTATCTTTCTCTCCGTACCCTTTACAGGATAAAGCGTGTACTAGAAAAATAATTTTTATTTAACTATAAATACTTAATTTAGTTACGGTATAATGTAATACAAATTGTAAATTGATTGCATTGTACCTTAATCTATCAAATCCATTAAACCCTTACTTTACAACGTGATTGAATAGCAAGGTCTCGTCAATATTTAATATTTGCTATTTATTCATGGTAATAGGACTAAAGTGGTCTTTAAAAGCTTATATTCTGAAATATAATAAACTAGTCGACGCCCGCAACTTTTTTGTGTGGATTTTGTATGATGAGCTGAGAAGATTTTCTACCTTTTCCTACGTTTTCCCTTTTCATGAGGAAAATCAGGGGTGCAAGCATGCGACTGTTAACACGATGGTTGTAGGTTCGATTTCCATTCGTGTGAATGGAGTATTTAATATTTTAATTTCCTCACTCTGGTAGCGAGGCAACATGCAATGCCTCGAGAAAACCTTGATTGGAGCGGAGTATCTTACCATCAGGTTCCCAGGTTCATTCTGCCTACTCTGCTATGTCTCCCACTCCTGCTAAATAGGACATTCTTAATATAATACCATTTTGTCTGCTGAAGGTAGGTTTAAGGTTCTATAGTCGTCGAAGTCGAATAAATAAATATTGTTTTTTGGATTTATTCGAAGACTGCTCTAAATCTACGCAAGCGAAATTGCGGGCGACAACTAGTTTATTCATATAGTTACATAAACCCAGCCTAACCCACATTATATAATAACGCAATATTGTTATACATATTTTAATCAATTTGAGTTTGTCTTTCCAAAGTAAGCACAGGGGAATCGGTAGCTTGTGTGGCAACCTAAACTTTGTTCTCTATATTAATAGGTACTCTTTGAACTACATATATTGCTGTAAACATATATTATACTAGCGGACGCGCGCAGCTTCGCTTGCGTATTTTGGGGGTGAATTCTAATAAACCATAAAACATGTGTTCAATGAAATGTTTTTAAGAGTCTAATTTTCTAATTTTATAAAAATCGGTGGCGATTTAAAGATTTTTCCATACAAACTTTCAACCCCTTATTTGCACCCTTAGGAGATGAATTCTAGAAAACGATGAAACACGTGTTCAATTAAATACTTTAAAAAATCTAAATTTCAAATTTTATGAAAATCGATACCGATTTAAATTTTTTTCCATACAAACTTTCGACCCCTTTTCACCCCTTTTGGGTTAAAATTTTTCAAAATCCCTTCTTAGTGGATGTCCAGATTACGAAAGTAAACATCTGTCCAAATTCCACGTTTCTACGCACAGCGGTTACGGCTGTGCGTGCGTCTTACCTCAGTCAGTGAGGACAAGTCCTTTTATATATATAGATTAATAAACAATATTAAAATATGGATGAATTTTTTAATGAAAAATGAAATACTGGTATATGAGGCCGTGGTGGCGCAGAGTCAGAGGTTGTGGATTCGACTCCGACTCGGGGAAATAAATTATTTTCATTTAGTAATCTAGCAATAGGATAAAGCGTGACGTTAAATTCTGCCATTCCATTCACGCAATATATCGAAAATGAGACAAAAAGTGAGATACAATATGAAATTAAGAAAAACTGTTAATTAAAACTTACAAATTTGAATAATAATTATTTCGAAATCCTAAAACTGAAAGATGCCTTTTATTCAACAACCAATAAAACAATCTTCCACAGCAATGAATAAACTACCTAGCCTTACAATGCCACGGCGATAGTCACAAATAATATAATGAAAAAGTCAAGAGGCGAACTGTTCAAGCAAATTATGCCAAGTAGTACCAAGTATTGGCAAATGAGAACGAGTAATACCAATTTCTATATCGATTCACGGACTTGTTGATATCGGCCTCTTGACTCGGTGTGTACCTTAATCTCCGATATTACAGGTGTCTATTGTTTCCATATTATGTCGTGGAAAGAATTTCTTTTACTTTCTTTTGATAGGAAATATCTTTTGGTAAATATACCGTATATGTGGTATAACTTTCCGCCGAATTTTTGAGGCATTGCGTGGGGAGGGCGGAGTTCAACGCCGGGCTTTTGTCTTGGTGTCAAAGCGAAGAAATGAAAATATTAGTAAATAATAACTCATTCTTCCGAATGGGGACTTCCCCTGCACCACGATAGCCTCGATTCTTAGATGGAGTGTCTTAACACTAGGTTCCCTTTGCCTATCCTGCTATATGCGGGTTACAGCGTGAAGTTCATAAGAAACAAGAATGGAATAACAAATAAAGGAACTTTTCTTAGAGGGAAGTAAGTTGAAAGTTTAAATTAAAATTTGAAACGACTCTAATGTAATTATTCATGCAAATGTATAAACTTCGAAAGAATATGACGAGGTGAGCGTCGACGAGGAAGATTTTAATAATATATTCTTAAAGGTATGATGTTAGATGATAATAGAGTGCCTTTGTTTGTAACTGCGACTTCACTCATGATTTTTTGCCTCTTTTAGAAATACTTTTTATGGCCTGCTGTGCCAAGACGACCGCAAATTCAAAGTCTTGATTATATTTTTCAAAAAGAAAAATAGTGTGACATAAAATTATCAGGAAATTATCAAGTCTCTACTATAAATCAAGCTGTTTCCATTTTGTTTTGTAGCTTCATGCTGTATATTGCACATAGAGGGTACCTGGCAGCCTAAAGTTAAAATATTCCATTTCTAATCAGACAATTCTGTTTCCCATTTTCCGCCGAATTCTATAGACGTTCAAAGTTAACAACGTATGGCTTAGTCGGTCAGAGCGCTTGGATGGTTTCCAAGAGGCGCGTATTCAAATCCGGCTACGTTCAAATCTTTATATATTTTCTAAAAAATATTTTTATTTCCTATGTAACAATTTCGACAACTACAATTTCCATTTATTTTTAAAATAACGAATAAGTTCAAGATTCAAACAAACAAAAAATATAACTAAAACCCGAAAATACATTTGAGTGAGATTAGTAAAGCGTTTAGAAATAACACGTGTACTAAAATTAGCATTCCTATCTACTGAGTGCAGATAACCTGCATAATGTTGCACAGATTGTCGACTTCCATTTGCATACATGCATGTACATATTTTATGCAACAAAAAATTGAGTTTTTGGGAAACATGGAAACTAAAAAATATTTTGGTATTAGATTAGGTATATTTTTAATAATTGATCAAAATTTAAAAAAACGGCGGAAGTGGGGAACGGGAGGCGGAAAGTGGGGAAAGGAGTGTCGTAACACTAGATCCCTCTACCTTCCCTGGTGTGTGGGAAGCGTTAAGCTCTAAAAAATTGTAGCTAAATCGTCACTTCGTAAGTATCAAGTGAATTTCACACAGAAGTTGAAAAGTCTTCGTGTTCAGTGTCGTACAATTTGTAGTGGCTAAAGTTGGGCTGCCTCGAGAGGTCTCAATACTTACGAGTTTGCTTTATGAAGACTGAATAAAATTGATCATAATCTACAAAATTATGTTTTAAACGTGAGACTACTACCGTGATAGGTTGCGGGTTCGATACTCGAAGAAATGAAATATTTAATATTTTCATTTCTTTCCGGCGTTGAGTTTCGCTCAACACGTAATGCCTCTAGAATTCGGTGCAAAATGGGATGAGGAACGGAGTGTTTTCACACAAGGCCCACTTCGCCTACCCTGCTACATGACTAAACTAATGTTTCTCCAACTCCAACCACCTCTATCTTTCACTGTTAGTCTCATGAAAAACGGTTTAGCTGTTCCTGAGATTAGTCCAGACAAACAGAAAAACCAAAAAAAAAAATTACATTGTTTCTTTGTGTTTTGGTATCGTATAAATAACTATAGGTGTACAGTTGGAAAACACGACCATTTTAAAATCACAGACAAGCACTTCAATTTTATATACAACTACACGAGACTACTAGAATATAGTGTACAAACAAGTTTGAACAAATGAAATCAGTGGCAACATTTCACAATATTATAAAGTGATTGAGTAAATAGCTTTTTCGATAGCCAAAAGATAATTCTCAGTAAAAGGCCTTGAGATGCTAGGACCAAGAAATTTTACATGACTATAAAAAAATGGACATGAACAAAATATTAAGAACGAAACTCAAATTCTGCCGGTCCGGTTTCTTTTGCAGAATATAACGCTATAATTAAATAAAACCTTAATTAGCTATTATTTGTATAACTCCAGTGGAATGCTCATCTGGAAACACTTGCGGATAAACTCAGCTCTGCCGCGTTTGCAATTAAAAAAGTAAGACAAATGACGGACGTTGAAACTGCCCGACTAGTCTACTATAGCTATTTTCATAGTATTTTATCTTATGGAATGCTGCTATGGGGCAGTGCTTCAGACATAAATTCAATATTTATCCTCCAAAAAAGAGCCGTAAGATATATTTATAAACTAAGAGCGCGAGATTCTCTGCGAGATGTTTTCAAAGATGCAGGTATTCTTACAGTTGCTTCCCAATTTATATACTATAATATTCTCTTTGTCCGACAAAATATACATTGTCATAGTAAACATAGTGACAATCATACGATAGAAACGAGAAATAAAGATAAGATTGTTACTCCTAGTTTTCGCCTCCAAAAAGTTAATAAATCTTTTATGGGGCTGAGTATACGTGTATATAATAAAATTCCGCAGTGTATTCTTAGTTTGCCACTACCAAAATTTAAAATATCTGTAAAAAATATTCTAACAAGTAAAGCTTATTACACT
Organism: Heliconius cydno galanthus; assembly: GCA_036379175.1. Lineage (NCBI taxonomy): Eukaryota > Metazoa > Arthropoda > Insecta > Lepidoptera > Nymphalidae > Heliconius > Heliconius cydno. The sequence goes on from JAKRZM010000999.1 coordinate 2,752,208, forward strand.
GTTCAAGAATATTTAGAGGATAAACATGTATGGAATTAATGTCTATTGAATGTCAGGCAGGACAGCTGCCAGCTAATGTAATAGTAAAATATACCATTGACTTTGAAAAGAGCAACTGTTGAGTTTCTTGCCGGCTCTTCTCAGCAGAACTGCCTTCCGAACCGGTGGTAGCTTTTTGTTGACATGTACATTCGACGATTCAAAAGTGCTTTTATAGTTTATTTGAATAAAGAATATTTTGAATTTGAATTTGAATTTTGAATTGATAGTACTAGACTTAAGGTTCCTAGTAATAATTAAATCGTGAGTCATTTGGTCATTTTTAATATGAAAGCTGTGGATTCGATTCCCATTTGGGGAATGTTTAAATTTAGCAACGTAAAAGTTTTCCAGTCTCAGTGACTCTTCCGTCTCACTGTGATTCACTTAATCAAAAAAACTAAATACTTTACAGTTTTACATTAAGATTTTTTTATCGTCACGCTCTGTACGCACCTATATCTATAGGGTAGGAAGAAGGATAAGGCCTAGTGTAAAGTGTTGAAACACTGTTATCGATTGTCCGTCAAGTTTTCAAGACATTAGCCATTACCATTACTAGAGCGACCAAATGATAATAATTCATCCCCCCAAGAGGTAATCGAACTCAGAAGCATTGCATTTCCAGTCAGATGCAGTACTGCTCCGCAATGATAAGCATATTATACTTATTCTTATTTTACATACATATTTTATAGCACTATAAAGTATAATAGTTGTTTACTTGATTGACATGAAATAAACTCACCGATTAACTTGAGCTCTGACAGCCGAATTTTATATGTCGTTTATACTTAGACTGCATCGATAAAATGTTTAATATTCATATTGTACATATATTTTTAATGTGTATGGCCGATTATAATCTTATAGAGAGGTCACGGTGTTGGCCTTAATTTAACTACAGCCTAAGGGAAAATTTATTGCTTTTATGTAGCTTTAGTCTTTTTGCATATATCGCCATCGCCTTCCCTTCGAAGATATCAAGGCATTCTGTACTCCGCTTTGCTACCGAGTTCAGGCATGGTGTCTTTAGTGGCGGAATTAAACGCCGTCTTATGTCTAGCCAGAGCAGGGAAAAGAAAACCACTTTTTCCCCATTGACAATTGACCTCAATTATCGTTGTTGTGTCGCCTATGATGCACTGGCTCGCCAACTAAGGATGTGCGCAAGCGCCGCGTCCGCTCTCGCCCGTGGCTCGCGCGGTAATGACGCGCACCCCGCACCCCTTAGCTCGAGACAGTGTCATTGTGACAGTGTCATGTGACAGTGACATTCTGTACAAACACTACATCCCTTCCTTATCAAAACTTTAATATAACTTAGCAAGTGTACATAATTTAGTCATATTACAATTTAATTAGTAACGCTAAATCAACCATGTATAATTAATTAAATCGTTTCCAACTTCATTAATTTATTGTCTTCCACTTTCTCCAGAGTCAACAATTTCGTCTTCTTGGTTCTCACCTATAGCTTTCCATTGCCCTTCTATTCTTTTTAAATGTAATATGTTCCTTCTTAGAGTTTGTCCAGTTTCTTCGTTCCTGATTGTTGTGTCTCCATTTCTTGTACTCTCCACAATGTGTGGTGTTGGATTATAATTTAAAGTAAGCTTATTTGTTTTGTTAATTTCTTTTATATACACTTTGTCTCCTTCATTTAAATCTGAATCCCGGGCATTCCTTCTTTTATCACTATAATCTTTTCCTTTTTCTTTTTGTTGTCTGTCCTTGTCTCTTATCTCTGTGTCATCAATTTCATTACTTATGTCTTGAAATGTTGGAATCTTATCTCTGTTTAGTCTTTTGAAGAATAACTCTGTCGGTGTTTTTCCGGTCACTGAATGAGGTGTCGAATTATACATCATGAGGTATTCGTTTAGGCATTCTTGTAAGTCTTTATTTTCGAGTTTGCCAATCTTTAAACGCTTTAATATGTCTCTGTTTTGTCTTTCTACCTCGCCATTTTGCTGAGGCCAGTAGGGGATAGTATTAAATAGCAGTATGTTACAATCTTTACAGAAAGTTTTGAACTCGTCACTAACAAACTGTCGTCCGTTGTCCGCTGTGATTGATGAAGGATAGCCTAATCGGCTAAATATTTCTTTTAATAATCTGATTATAACAGCGCTAGTTATGGTTTTAGTGATTTTCAGTTCCTTATAGCGGCTATAATAATCCACTACAACTAAAAGATAATCACCGCTTGGTAATGGACCGAGCAAATCCATGGCAATATCTAACCACGGTGCTTCCGGCAGTTCACGACGCTTCATAGGAGCAGGTGGATTTGGCAACCCAACCAGTGTACAACCCTTACAACTCTTCACTAAGGTCTCTGCATCCTTATCTATCCTTGGCCACCATACTTTGCATCTCAAACGACCCTTCATTGCCACGATCCCTGGGTGGCCCTCGTGTGCTGCATCTAAAACGTTTTTTCGAAGCCGAGATGGTATGACCAGCCTATTACCTCTTAAAAGTATATTATCAAAGAAACACAGTTCATTTTCAAAAATTTTATATCCTTTTACACTATCGTCCCATTCATTATTGTAAATGCCTCTTTTCACTTTGAGTATTTCCATGTCTCCTTCTGAGTGTATCTTAATCTCGTTCATAGAAATTGCACGAGGTCTTGCATTCTCCACGATTTGATGAACATGTTCATCACTTTTGGTCTTTGGGTAATTCGCATATTTGCACAACCGCGACAGCGAGTCTGCTATATTCGACTTACCAGGCTTATATTTAATATTATATCGGTAAGCCTGAAGCCTTAACACCCATCGCTCTATTCTAGCACATGGTTTTGATTTTGCTCCAAACAAAATCTCCAACGGCTTATGGTCCGTGATAAGGTCAAACTCTTTACCAAACAAAAACACATTAAAGTGTTCTATAGCCCATACCAAAGCAAGAGCTTCTTTTTCAGTTTGACTATATCTTCGTTCGCAGTCTGTCAGCGTGCGGTTTCCGTATGCAATAATTCTAGGACCTTTATTATCAATTTGTACCAAGACTGCACCTAATCCTACTGGGCTAGCATCAGCTATGACTTGAGTTTTATCATTCACATCATAATAACCAAGTGTCTTAATTTCCGATAACGTATCTTTTAATGAGGTGAAAGCATGGTCTTGTTCAGTAGTCCAAAAATCTTCTATATTTGCATTTTTGCCAAATTTTTGTCTCAATAGCTGCTTTAATGGTTCAGTCGTTGTAGCCATATTAGGAATCCATTTGTTAATGTAATTTACAAGACCCAAAAAGCTTTGTAGTTCCTCTACGGTTTTCGGAACCCTAAAATGGGCTACACTCTCTATATATTTGTTTAAGGGCCTGACACCCTCTGAAGTCAATTCATGTCCCAGAAAACTGACTTGTTTAACCTTATATAAACATTTGTCATTGTTAAGCAGAACATTATTTTCCTTTAATACTTGTAATACTCTTTGAAGACGCAAATCATGTTCTTGTTCTGTCCGCCCATAAATCAAAATATCGTCGATGAAATTTATAGCACCATCACATTTTAGAAGGATTTTTTCCAGAGTCTTTTGAAATATTTCAGGAGCACAGGAAATACCAAACATAAGGCGTTTATACCGGTAAAGACCCTTAGGACTAATAAAAGTTGTGATGTGCCTTGAGTCTGGATGGAGTTCCAATTGGTGGAAAGCGTTTTTAATATCCAGCTTAGTAAAGAACTTGGCTTTCCTAATCTTTGGCAAAAGGTGTTCCATCGAAGGTAAGGGATGGTTCTCCCGCATAATGGCCGTGTTGGCACGTCTCATGTCTATACATAGACGTAATTCTCCATTATCTTTTAGTATTGGCACTATAGGAGAAATCCATTTTGATGGTTCATGAACTTCTTCTATAATGTCATTTTCTAATAATTCTTTGATTTTCCGTTCAATCTTCCCTTCAATTGGTATAGGTATTCGTCGATACGGTTGAGAAACGGGTTTTTGCAAGTCGTCGATTGGTATTTGTACCAAAACATCTTTAAATTTCGGAAACGGCTCATTCTTCACTTGATTTACATCAACCCTTAGCTTCAGGACACCAAGTTTTATGGCACTATCTTTACCCAGTAAGTTTCTGGATCCATTTGTGATAATGTATAAATGAGCGTTCTCTTCACGGTTATTAACCTTAATAGTTGTCTCAAATGACCCTAAAATGTCTAGTGGAGTTTTACTACCATATGCCAAAAGGGTTTTCCCAGGATTATTGTTTTGACTTAAGTATGTCACTCCTTCTTCTTTTAACTTTGTCCATGTCTGATCTGTAATTAAATTGTATTTTGAGCCAGAATCGATTAACATCTTTATTTTTACCCCTCCAATGTCACAAATATATTTGCATCGTTGTTAATATTAAAAACGTAATCAACTTCTTCTTCTTCTGTAACATTATCAATTTCTTTCCGTTTCTTCCATTGTTTCGATAGTTTCCCTTCTTTTTGTGTATCGCGCTCAACTATTTTCCGCTTCCTTTGTAGTTGTGTCCTGCAGTATTGTCGAAAGTGTCCTAACTTGCCGCATAAATGACAAGTTTTTCCTATGGCTGGGCAGTTCTTTCCTTCTGATGTATGCTTAAAACTACCACACCTTCCGCACGTTTTATCTGGAAAATTTCTGAATTTTGTGATGTCGGATCTCGAAGTATCTCTATTCCCTTTGGCAGGGATAATAGAGTTAACGTCGTGGTTCTTGTTTTGCTGTCCATATTCTTCTAACTGTCTATTAACAGTTTCTAGCGTATTAGCTTCCATTATTATCTTGTCTAACGTTATACTGTCGCCTATTGTCAATATTTTCTTCCTTAAGTCTGTAGATAGACATTTCTCTGTTACTTGGTCTATCAAATGCTCTTCTGGTTTATCAAATTGACATTTCTCCGCCTGATTCCTTAACCTCACAATAAATTTTTCAAATTTCTCTCCCTCCACTTGCCTAATTAGGCGGAAGACATGCCTTTCGTAAACCTTGCTCTGTTTAGGAGTAAAATAATCATTCAGCTTCTGTATCGCTATTTCAAAAACATTGTTGTTATTAGTAGGTTCCGTATTAGCCCCTGGTAAGTTATAGAATATTTCTTGTAGGTTTGGCCCACCAAGCAATAGCAATGTCGCCCTTTTCTTTACTGGTGTCATATCTGTTATCTCTAAGTATATGCTTAAGGACCGTTTCCACTTTTCCCATCGCTGTCCTAATGATGCATTATCACCTTCTAAATCAAGTTTTTCTAATAACGGGAAGTTGCGAGACATGATGATGATGACTGTGTGGGGTGACCTAAAATTGAAAGCACGAACATTTATACTAAATATTTTACATTTAATGAGGGTACATTTGTACCAAATATGTCCAATTTAATGGAGGTACATTTGTACCAAGTATTTCCAATTTAATGGAGGTACATTTGTATCAAGTATTTCCAATTTAATGGAGGTACATTTGTACCAAGTATTTCCAATTTAATGGAGGTACATTTGTACCAAGTATTTACCACTCAATTGGGGTAATACTCCAATAACCAATTGAATATAATCAATCAAAATATCTTCTTAAAACGCTAAAAATTAAAATTTTAAATAAACAGTATAATAATAATTACATATAATAAATTTTAATTCTTATAATATCCTAATGTTTAATTGCTTTTGTTTTCTGATTATTACAATTATTATTATTTTTTTTTAATAAAATTACTATAAATTAATTAATTAATATTATTACTTATTACTAATCCATTGCTACAAAAAATATCACCGTGACATATTATGTATGAGAAATATATATATAGCATGCTATTTTGGTTAACATTTATTTTTATATTTCAGTCAATTCATTAATTGATCAATAATTTAATAATATATGTGACTTGAGTTGAATTTATCCTAGTATAATATCATTTCATATTTATACTTATTTTAAAGTATGATTGCAACTAATGATAATTATAATATTACTATGGCATGCACAGGTAAAAGATTTACTTAATTGTATTACATTGAGGCTTAACCGTAAACAACAAACCAATCTTACTAATTTTGCTTTTCGCTGATAAAAATAATGCTATATAACTTTGTCTATTTTTTTTTTTTAGTATTATTATAATATCTTTTGACTGACCGTTGTCCTCGTCGCCACTTGTTGTGTCGTCTATGGTGCACTGGCTCGCCAACTAAGGATGTGCGCAAGCGCCGCGTCCGCTCTCGCCCGTGGCTCGCGCGGTAATGACGCGCACCCCGCACCCCTTAGCTCGAGACAGTGTATATCTACTATTAACTATAGATCTAGCAATTATGCTAGATCTATAGCACAAACACTACATTTACATATTCATTTTAAATTCCTTATCCTTCATTATTCCCAAATGATATTTTAATGGACAATAATAAAGAAAATATTATATCTATTCCTTCGTAACTCGTAAGCCTACAAGTACTTACTATGGAAATGGGTTGCTCCTCACCTTTTTAGATAGCCTCAAGGCAGAACTCTGGATATGACAATTGAAACATCCAAAATGTTTGAGATTGAATGAAACCCTATTTGAATCTTAATGTAACATCTGAGTAAATACTGACAAGGTCTTTGTTCGCTTTATACTTACATCCTTTCAAAGTCAACATCTGAATATAATCAATATTTAGTATAGGAAGCAGTATAATATAAAATTTATTAAGACGATGTTTTTTTAATCAACCCATCTTTCATTCTCCTTAAGATTCTTCGTTATTTATTTTAATAAAATAACATATTCTAGTCCTTAACAATTATTTCGGTGCTGAAAGCTTAAAAATATTAAGGAATTCTAGGTGCATCTTAGTTGTAAATTTATCGAATTCGGGATCATATTTACGTTTATGATAGGGGTTTTTTTAGGGAAGGGCAGTCACTTTTATTTCAGCCAACTACAGTGTGAAATATTAAAAGAAAAATCTTTTTGTTACGTAAAATATATTTTGTCTATTTAATCTTCCTGATTTTTTCATCGAGTCAATCCAAATTACATATAGTTTGATCAGGATAGTTACAAGCCCAAGTTACTTGATCCCAATAAAGATTACCCGGACATTGAAATGATTTCGGTATTAATTCTCCATTAACATCTTTTATACACATATAAAAAGAGGTACAATCGTTTGGATTTCCTGTCAAACCTTCGTCCTTACAAATATTGGTCTCTTCAGGAGTTTCTGAAAAAAGTAAGGAAATATTTCATTTAGAAAGTGTAATTTAAATGTAATTTATAATTAATAAAGTAAATAAGTTTGTATTAATACCTAAGGTAGTTGGAGGTAGCGTAGAAGGAATTGAAGAAGATGTAATAATGCTTGTAGATGCTGATGTAGTAGAAGCAGTAGTAGATGTGAGTGGTGGGGTTAAACTGCTAGAACTTATCACTGGTTTCCCTAAAGCTGTGTTTATTGATTTAAGTAGAGGGTAACTTTCACCGCAAGTTCCATGAAAATCATCAGTTTCAATACTCCAAACCATAAAACCAGATATGTTATATTGTAGACTGTATTCAATTTTGGCTGTAAATGAATCGGCGTCATCATAGGAAAACCAGTTAGTTCCTTGAGTCGCGTAAGGCACTTTGGCGAAATTATCATAGTGCACCTCCCAATTTTCAGTTTGTTGTTTTTCACAAAACTGTGAAAATTTAATTCGTATTAGTTCCTTTAGGTAGGTGATAATTTATATTATATGAAATTCTATTTGTGTTAAAAACGATTTGTTTACTGGACAGACGAACTCTTAAAGTCACTTCTGGTTCCGACATGATATCATAAAAGAATTAATTTACAAAAATTATTCCAAAGCATATTTGTTCCGGAATATTTTTTGTAAATGATATGAGGATTTTACGCATAAGTTTTTATCGAGATAATAATCTCGACTACATATATGTATTTTTTTTCATTGTTGTTCATGTAATCAACTCTGGTAATTAGGCAAAGTATGGCGTTGAGTTCCGCCATTCAACACATAAGGCCTCCACAACTCAGCGGAAAATGGGGAACGGAGGTGTCTTAACACTAGGTTCCCAGGTTCCCTCTGCCTACTTTGTATTGTGCGGGATACAGCGTCTATATTAATAATTAGTGTATATAGCATAAATTAGTAAATATATTTTTTTATTACTTCATTGTAGCCCATGACCCCTCTTGTAGCGGTATATGGACCAGCTATTCCTGGTCCGTTAGAAGGAGCTCGTACGCCGTTGTTATTGGCATTGGATAATTCAAATGTATGACCATAGGTCGGCAAACCAAGTACAATTTTTTCTGGTGGGCAACCTTTAACAAATAATAAATAATTTTATGTTAGTAGAATATTTAATTGATTATAAAGTTCCATATACTTTTACCGTTTAATGAAATAATAGAAATTGATCTGTTTTGAGATTAAAACAAAATAATAAAATTATTTAAGTTTAGTTTCTTATTAATAACAATTTACAATATACCTTGTCCAAGCCAATATTCTAATGCAACATCTATTGAATTTATGGCGTCTCTGGGTACATTTTCATCACCTTGACCCTTGTGGAGTTGTGCATTGTGACCAGTTACCGCATCCCAAGATCCGTAAAAGTCATATGCCATTATATTGACGAAATCTAAATATCTGAAACACCATTGTTGTACCTTTTATATGAAATAAATAATACCACTGGCTATTACCAGGGTCTGCCTTCCTACTCAACCTGGAGTAGGTTACTTTGAACGATCTTTTTCGATAGATAATTCTTTTGCAAGCATATAGCAAAAGAATCATCTATCGAAAAAGATCGTGCAAAGTAAGAATAATAACATTCAATATAGTTAAACAACTAGGTAATTACCTAGTAGTTTGAATTAAATAGATTGCTAATTTGTTATTACAGATTCAAAGTGTACTTACTGAACAATAGTGGGTATATCGTATGATTGTGAGGCACTACTTTTAACTGCAGATACTGCAGCGCTTAGAATAAATCCATGTTTGTCAAACTCTTCCCTTAGTTCTTTTAAAAGTTGTGAAAAATTATTTATATCAGCTTGGCCATTGGCAGAATCACGATGATTAGGATATTCCCAATCAATATCTAAGCCATCAAAATCAAATTTTTGTAGAACATCAATTGTACTGGTAATGAAATTATTTCTAAATGTTGGACTTGCTGCCATCTAGAAAAATAATCGATATTAAATAATAATCGATATTACACGAATTATATTTTTATTATGCGCATACAATTATGAAAATATAATGAGAATATAAACAAATATTTAAAGTAGAAAAGAGCAAGAATTTACACTAACAATTGAATACTTAGCAGATCCTTCGTTCCATCCACCGACTGCTAGCATTGTTTTAAGATTAGGATTCTGTTTTTTCAGTGAAGTGAACTTTCTGAAGTTATCTGAAAATTTGGAAAATATAATTTAAATTCTTTTAGTAATTGTCACAGCTTTTATAACTTATTTGTTTAATATAAATATTCAGTTTGAACATCTCTTTATATATATATATTTACATTTTATATTATTTTCTATGGCATGAAATAAGATTATTTTTTGTATTATTTAAATGTCGTATTATTACTCTTACCGTTACCATCAGGCAAATCCAATTGTGGATCTAAAGATATAATAGTTCCTTCCGAATCAATCCCAGCGAAGGTATATATTAGATGTGTGCACAAGTGTACATTTATGTTGCTAACTTCAAATTTACCCAAACTACTTCTATACGTTGCCCACGATCCATAGTAGCCAGTTATGACTTCTAAAATAATAAAAGGTTTCTTGAATTAATTGTTAATTAACTAAATAATGGAATAGTTGGGAACTGCTGTAGGGATTGTTGGCTTGATTCCCACTCTATGGGATGTTTAAATATTTTCGTGTCTCGGTGTTGTTGAACAAAGTGCATGATATTGGGAAAAAATATATATTTATAAGTTTGACTTTCGCAGCAAAGGCGAGTGGCTCAGCTCCGGCAATGGGTTAGTGTCTTAAGCTAAACACGATGATTGATAAATTTTATTTTGTTATTTTATTTAAAACTATTTTCACTGTCGTTGAATTCCGTCACTGAATAGCCAATATATTATTTTTTGAAAAGCGAACATTGGAGTATGTTGCTAATAGTTTTCTCTGTCAACCCTATTAAAAAAAAGCGTTAGGCTGAAGAAGAAAACAAAGATATTTACAAAAAAGATTTCATTTTCGTGAAAAATGCTGACATTTATGTAAAAAACACTCGACGTAATAACTTCAATGGTAATATAAACTAACTGAAAAAAGTGTTTAATTATAAATTTCCAAATCTTGGATTGTAGTGAAAAATAGTTACTTAGTCTTATTTTTTTTAATATATAAGCCTAGTCTTTTTACCTAGGTAAAATCAAAATGCGACAAAAAATCACAAAAATGAGATTTTCTTTTTAGTACTTGATATATGAAGAAAACCATATATTTATAAGAAATGAAGATAAATGAGCACATTTAAGAAACTTATTACACGAGCTACCACCAACTTTGTTATTCATTGAAAAATTAGTTACGCGTAACTCAATTGTATCTGCGATAAAAGTTGTAAAAGCTTTACGCATCACTTATTTATGTATATCCAAATTATTATTTATATTATGTTAAATATTCATTACATTTTAGAAACATTATGTGTTGATATACCAAAATAATTAGAAACTAGAAAAACTATATATATGTTAAAAATTACGAGTATCACTGCAAGTTTTATGTATATTTTTTATGAAGTAATTTTTGAAATTAGTGTTATTTAGGAGATTTAGGATAGAAATATTAGGCTTTTACTGTTTTAGGAGTCTCTGTCCCCATTAGGACATTTTCGGCAAGTTCTGGAGAAATTGCACGTTGAGTAGGGGAACTCAACGCCGCGCTTTGCCTCGACGCCAGACCGAAGAAATGAAAATATTAAATATTTCATTAATATAAATAATAATAATGAATACATATTGAAAATACTTACTTCCATTTGAGAATACTAGACTAGCTGTTAAAATAATAATAGTTAACGTTACAAATACTGAAACGTTCATTTCGACTTCAACAATGACTTAATAGATATAGTATTTGATATTAAATGAAATACAATATCTACAACGCTTTCCTTTTAAGTCGTTCTTTATCAATCAATACCGTCGGTTCTTAAGGGCCGCTTTAGATAAATTCACATTTTCACCATAAAGTTAAAGATTTTTTAAGACTAACGTCACTCCCGACTGCGATCGCAGGAATTAAGTTTTTTTATACTTATGTACAAAAAATATAAGGTACATAAGTAATGCCAATTTGCAAAACTAGTTTTGCTTTAGGAATTGGAAGCTGAAATTTTGAAGCTGTACTGATCATAACCTGTATTGAGTACCGAGGACTCATTAGTTTGTGCTGTAAGTACCTTCTATTAACTTTGTTGTACAACTATCACCATTATAGCATTACCGACCTGTAAGATGTCTTTATGTCTGATTTTTCTACTAAAAATGATTACTTATTTTAAATAGTAAGAAGAAGATGACTGACTATAAATATGCATACTGAACTAAAAATCCATTTAATAGTTGTCATACAGAGAAATAGAAAATTCGTTCTAACGCAGACCCGAAAAGCGCGCGTGGCTACTGGCTAGCAACGACAGTTTTTCGACTTTTATTTGAACCAGCCACCCGTACCGCTAAATTATTACTAAAATGTTGCCACAAATAAAACTAAAAAATACACTACATAAAAGCCTCGTATGGCTTAAAAAATTCAATTTTCGTTACGTACGGCATCTCGTTTGGATTTACCAAATTGATTCCTGGACTATTAGCACTGTCCAAAATCCAAAGATATGGGTACATTTCGAAAGATTATATAGTCTCTAGTTTTCCGAATATAAGTTTTTTGGAATATTTGCATATATTTAAAAAAGGTGGTTTTGATCTGTTTAGACAAGAATTAAAAAAAAGTATATATAGTGTACCATGTATGGTGCTAGAAAAATAAAATTCTCTTTGGATTTTGACAAAACAATTTAGTTTTCCACACTATATGCAATTGTTTGTATTTGGAAATTCTGCCTATAGCTCACTCACATTTCAATTAGTTTTCAATACGTACTAATCTTATCTTTAAGAAGTTTATGACCGTTAGTGGTTAATAGATTCTATGGAAAGTTAATACTATTTATAGTTTTCTAGGTTAAGTTTATAAATGTTTTCTATGTAGATACTAGTAAAATATAGATTTAAATAATTCAGATAGATTTATATTGGTTTTATTATATTCATTTTTAAATATTTTTTTAAGAGCCCATTTGTATACAGATTAAGTATGTAGTTAAAGTACTTATTTTTTTTTACAGTATTGACTAATTTATTATTGCCATATATAAAATAATATTTACAGCCCCTTTATAATAAAAACCCCGTTACGGTAAAGGCGTTAAGATGCCCCTAATATATTATAACATTACAAAAATTAATGCCAGTCCTAGCGCAGCGGCACAAGCCTACGATTGCAAACGCAACAGGTTGTGGATTCGACTCCCACTCGAGGAAATTCTGGTAACGAGACTACGCGCGGCGTTGAGTTCCACTACTTAACATGCCTCAAGTGAACGGAAGTGTCTTAATGGAAACGGAGTGTCTTAACGTGAATACACAGTCAAGGTGCAAGGTTCAAGTTAAAGCTGTCCGTTATCAATAATTAAGTAGATAGATAGATAGCACACTTAAAAGCTGATTAATATTTGATTTGTAAAGTGTATTTTGTAAAAACCGATGGCCTAATTTCTATTCAAATTTACCTTATTAATTTTTATGATTCCATTTATCCTGTCATCAGTCACGTCTTGCTAAGTGCAAAGATTATTATGCAGAAATAATATATAAATATTTTACTTGCCTATCCTGCTGTGTGCGGGATAGAGCGTGAAGCTGATTTATTTTTTAAAATGCTGTTTTCCCAACACATTTTCTACTAAATAATGTACGGAAATATATTATCACATTTTTAAAGCATTCAATTAACTTTCTATTTCGATTGAAGTACAATGAATTGTAGAGGAGCATTACTCGCCTCAACAAGTTTTTACGATCTGGTCTTGTATAAAAAAATCTAGTTTAAATTAGATACAGCTGGATTACTTGCTTTGTCAGGTTATCGTATCGCAGTGGCACAGCACCAAACAGTCGGTTCCTATATTATAAGGACAAACTGAGGAACGGAGTGTCTCAACACTAGATTTCTTCTGCCTACCAGCGTGAAGTTAAATAAAATCTTTGTCATCTCTTTATTCTTGATTTTTAATCCCGCTGTAGAATAACTTGCATGCCATCAAGTCATTCGATTATCAAAAAAATATTTTAATAACATCTCACTCACATAAGTAAAAGTGCTTGTAGGTACTGAAAAATAAAGAGTAAAAGAATTTCCTCCTTTACTTTTCAGATTATTTTCAATAAGAGCATTTTAATAAAGCCCGGCGTTAAACTACGCCAAATATACTTTTTTATTGTTTCCATTCAAGTTACCATGTACTTTCAATATAGAAGTATATGGCCGGCTCCCCAGTGACCGAAGACGAGCGAGGCTGCCGGAGCGCGTAATGTTTCATTACAATGCATTGGATGTCACGCTAGGATTAAGCGAATGTGTGTAATGGGGCAAAGACGCGTTGAGAATATAAGTCTAGACCGGCCTCTTTTATTTGGCAGTCTATTTCAATGGGATATACAGATTTGTGGATTAGGTTGTATGGGCTATTTTTATTTGATGCTTCTTAAGAATTTGACTTCTTTAATAGTTAAGATTTTTTTTAATTTGTCTGTCTTATTTGTCTATTAGAGTAGTATCAAACTATATACTAGTAAGTTAATTATTTATTATATTTAAATAAAACTTTATAGTTACAAGGAAATAAACGTTCTGGTAAGTCTAGCATTGGGTTGTGCCATCGAATGTGCAGTGTCTCTAAAATAATTTGCGCGGACATGTGAGTGTTACAACACTATATTATGAAAAAATAATTCTATCCTAGGTTTTCTAGGAAACAAAAAACATGGAAATTTAATCACGGACCAGCTTTACAAAATAAACATTTATTGTTCATCAGCATTGGACCTTACTTCCATTAATGAGAATGTCGTACCTAATTACTAAGTCACGGTATGGATGGTATATTTACATATATAATTGGTTCATAATCGTAATTGAATATCGTCATAACGTGCAATTAGCAATGGGCGAATTGTTCTAAGTTATCTGCTAATTAAGAAAGTAGGTTAGATCAATATGGCCGAAATATAGAGTGAAAATTTAAATTATTTTCTCTTTTTCTTGATTGTTTTATAAAAGAAAAGAATGATAATTCTTTCAATAACAAAAAAATAATCAATTTAAAAGAAATTTTACACTATTCTTACTCTGGAAAATACCTTCATATACGCCCAAAATTTCTTAATTTTGTAAATATACCTGTTAATGTTATAAGATCATAGCCGTGTTTAACTTTAATTATTATCTTGCAAATTTAAGACCAATTGATGGACGAAAACCTTAAGAAGACAGCGGGAATCCGGTGGAATCAAAGGGCGCAGGACCGGTCGGAGTGGCAAGCAATAGGGAAGGCCTATGTCCAGCAGTGGACTGTGAAAGGCTGATGGAAAATTGACGTAAGAAAAATTACTATCGGTAAATCTGTTTGGCAACAAATATACATATTTATATACTTTGAATCGCGCAGTTGGGTAAAAGTAATCATTTATCACCTCATAGTCAGTAACACCATTCTCTTTAGTACTTGTATGACGTCAAACATATTAATAATCATTAATTGATATAGAGTGGTGTCAATAGATCTCTAAGCAGTGTTTGAAGTGGGAAAAATTTATGAAGATAAGACATAATCAGTTATTATCATTCTATATCCACATTTATATTATTACTTATATACGAGTACGTACGACGTTAAGGTACGTCACTCAATACACAATGTCATGAAAGTTGAGCGGACTAAGTTCTCTCCTTCTTACCTGGTGAAAGGGAAATTGCGGGATAATGCGTGAAGCTCCGTAATCGTATTCCATAAATATAAATTTTCAATAAAGTTATTTATTTTTTAAAAATTTGATTATTCATAGACAGATACTGAAGCTAATAAAAGTGTATTAGTACGGTATTACTTTTCTTTAGGTACAGAAACATTTTTAAAGAAATTTAACTTAATTTGAAAATATCATGGGAAAAAGTCACAAAGAAGTTATGTATCAATTTACATTTAGGTATATATTTTATTGAAATGAAACAACACGAAGTGTAAAAACAATTCAAGTCTTAGGGCACCTCATTATTTTCATAAAACTCTGCCTCGGACGGAGATGAGCGGCCGTGGCAAATTGTTTTAAGATAAAGATACCTCTATTGAAATATACTTTGGATTTTTTAAATATTAAGAAAGAAAAGGTATTAAAGCTGTTGTATTAATAAATGCGCTTTAGTATGTAAAGCGCGGCGTTAAGTTCCGCCACTCAACACGCAATGCCTCATCCGGCAGTAAGTGGGCAACGGAGTGTATGAGCGTGAAGCTGAAAAAAAGTTAGCTAAGATGACATAAGTACAATATAAAATGTAAAATGTTTTATTTTTAACTTTTAGTGTTTAAAATAGTGGAACCTAACGCTGAACTTTATCTATATACATAACGGATACACCAGAACATTTATATATATGTATGTTTAGATTGACAGTAATGCAGAGAGAATGTGTAATGTGTCAATGTTGGTACTATTGTTTATTTAATATTTGTATATTCTTTGCCTTCCTGTGTTTGCTCACACACATGAGAAAGTATTAATATTAAGTGTAGTATTTTGTTTTAAAATCTGTTATTTTACTAATAAATAAATATTTAATACTCCAAAAGGGAATTGAACCCACAAATGTCACGTTTAACATCACGTCCCTGCGCCATGAGACGGTCGGTTTCCTTGTTTTTATTCAATAACCAATAATTCAATTAAACCTGTCTAACTTCCCCTCGCTGAATTTTATTTAATGATTATTTTTCCAATTTGTTTCGCGGTGAGAGGGATCAAATAAATCAAGCTTTCACATATTTTCCTTTGTTTCAAAAATTATTTATTTATTGTTTTGAAACGTGTTCAATAATAAAGTTATACATATAAATAAAAGGACTATTTCCAATTATGTCCTACCGCAGCAGAGGTCGTTAGTTCGATTTTATTTGAGTTATTATACATACATTATACAGTACATTGTAGTATATTGAATCAAATATCTTAATTATACAGAATGTAACTAACTAGACATTGAAAGTTCGGCGTTGAAAGTCAGAATCTGATGGAAGTGTCTTAATTGTAAAGGAGTATTTTAACACTAGGTTCTCAGGTTCCCTCTGCATATCCTGCTTTTTGAATCTTAAAAAAATAGTTTCTAATAGAAATTATTTTCTTGTTAATGTTTCTGTCACAAGCAAATCTTGGAATAGATCAAAAATTAACATAATTAAATTATTTTAATTCATCATTTATTTTTAGGGCTCTTCAATCATATTTTAGGGGATGAAGTCTAAACTGAAGCTTTAAGAAGAGCGGAATGATTAATGTATTTAGAATTGATATTTAATTGCTAGCAAACATGTAGAGACAGTCGTGGCCGTGTTGCGGCGTTGATGACGTAATTTATGGCCCACACAGATATTTAATACACCTTAGTATATAGTACAGAGGTGGCATCATATACCTTAGTTTTATCCTCTTTAATTAAAATTTAAATTGAAAACTTCTCTTATTCACATAGCTCAGGGTGTACCATCGTCATGTCATTTCTTCACCGATACCGCTTAAAGATGAAGGTCTTTAACAACCGTCCTACTAGTTAATAGATAGGAAGCTACATTGGGGACACTGACAATGTGATTCGTCTAACAGTTTCAAGTTGTTCACTATATTATGGAGAGGGTTTAGCTTGAAATAACTCTGAAGTATTTGAAACGAGATAATACAACAGGAAATCAAAGAATCGACATAAGCCCTAGGGGATTTGCAGTGGGCTGTGCACATTTGTCGCTGAAGAATTTTGGGTAAACGCGTTTTTGAGAGGAGATCGCGCCTTGGCAAGTGTAGCAAGTCCTTCAACCAGGTTGGGTGGAGTTGGATACAAATTGCTCAAAATCAAGTTCAGTGACGTGCCATTAAAAAAGCATATGTCCGGCAGCAGACGAGAGCCTATTGCTTAGTATAAAATGTTTTTTTTAATATCTTCTTTAAATAATAGAAGAATCCCCTATAATAATTAATTAATAATGTTACTAGTTTAATATATCGTATGAAAATTAAATATCATCTAATTTTATTTTTAATTTAGTATATCGAACCTTAAGCAAATATTCAAATGCCACAGCTTAGAAAGTATCAGACGATCGGTTCCGAAACACCAATCGCCTAATTCCGCCGTTTGCATTGGAAATACTTAGGCTTGTAACTTTTCGTGTTAACTGCCCGCGCCCACAAACAGTTATCTTGATTTTATCTATTTCCAACCTTAATTCTTAGTAACAAAGTCAATTTTTGCTTGACCATACAAATTAGCTCACTTTAACTTACTTGTAATTCGGCACTAAATCACTGTTTCGATGTTAATGCGGATTTAGATTGGATAGTTAGTGAACTCTTGGGTTTTGGAAAAACTTTCGTCCAGATGTTTCCATTTAAATATTGTATATAACTATTTGTTGCTTTAATTTATTGTCTATGGCTGTGTTTGTGTGTCCCCACTTTCTGTCGAATTCTGGAGGTATTGCGTGTTGAGGGGCAGTACTCAACGCCGCGCTTTGCCTCGACATCAGAGCGAAGAAATGGAAATATAAACGTAATTAAATATTACACTTCCTCAAGTGGGTATCGAACCCACAACCGGCGCGTTTGTGCCACTGCGCCACTACGACCTCAACTATTACTATTTGTTGCTTTAATTTATTGTCGATGGCTCAGTTAAAGTAATTGAGATAATGATATAGATTTGGTTATTATGATATAGACTGATTATGAGGAGGGGGGGAGAGGGCATAAATTATTTTCATTTTCCCGCTCCGCTAACAAGACACGTGGTGCAAAATATCGGTCAAGTGTGAGTCGGTCTCGCCCACTGGTGATTCCGTACCCATTTCATGATTGTAGGAACGGGAAAATAACTCATGATAGTTGACAAATTTAAAATTGCAGGTGTATGCACTAATTTAATAATTTTAGATCTATAAATTTCCATTATAATATTTTTTTGTACTGTAATTTTTAAATGAGATTAAAGACTATTATGTAAAAGAAATCGTTTACGTACTTTTATTAATAAATTCCTGTTTTCTATTTTCAAAAGCTCCTTAGAAATTTCTGTCTTTTATTTAAACAGTAAGAAATTTTAATTAAACTGAAACTTTAAGTTCACTGCATTTTCTCAAAGATTTCATCAGATATTTGTGCACTTTGTGATCTTCTGTCTGAGAACGGATCTTTCGATGAAATATTTATTTTGTCATCTCTATGTCTGAAGTAAAGTATCGTGGAATTTCTTTATAAGTAAAATATTGAGGCCGTCCTGGCCTGTTAGGACAGTTGAGTTGTTATTGCGATGATTGTGAGTTCGATTTTCACAAAGGGGAATTATTTAATTAAATTAAGGCTATAAACTAAGGTGTTGAATTCCGAATCTCAATATATTTTAATTGTCCTTAGGTGAAAAATAGAGTTGGGAGTAAATTCGAAAGTAAATAAATAAATAAGTTAGCATCTTCACGCTGTATCCTGCAAATCGCGGGATAGGCAGAGGGAACCTAGTGTTAAGACACTCCGCTCCTCATATAATTTATACACTTATATGAAAACGAGACTGTTAGCAATTTACTTCATTATTTTAAAATGTTCTTTTACGAAGAAAATATTATAAAACTTATACATGTCCCCTCACAACAACACATGCAGGTATATTTAATGTTGTTCGCAACATTTCCCATTGTCATAAATTGGCAACAATTTTACGGAACTTTGGAAATGCCGTCATAACGACTTAGCTACGTGACTCCGTTGGACAATTTATTTTTACGAAAACAAAAGACGTTCATATTAAAAGTTTTGAATGTATATAATAAAAGAAAATGTGATTATATGGCTTAGTTCTTAGTTATTAGAGCAAATATTTTATTAGTATTATAATTTATACGTTTATGAGTATAGAGCCTCTACGCCTTTGTAGCGTAGATGTAAAGCGTCTGATTGGAAGCGCGAACGTTTGAGTTCGATCTCCAATTGAGGTAATAAATAATTTTCATTTCCTCGCTCTTGTAACAAGGCACAGCGCGACGTTAAAGTCCGCTACTCAACAGTAAAGTAGGGAAAGGGAGTTAAAGTATAAAATGACTTAAAATGGAAAATGTCAGTTAAGTTATAGTTGTAATAGATACATTTATTTTACTGAAGAAAACGTAATTTTAAACCAGAATAGTGTTTTAACCAGAATATTAATTAATGCTGTACTTAGTAATAAAAGCAATCAGTTTCATCATCCATTTTAATAAAGGCAATTTAAGAAGTAAAATATTTGAATAAAACAAGTTTAGTAATAAAAGTGTTTAAGATTTAGATTTTTCTTCATGTTTAAAGCACTGAAGTAGGAGAATATCAATACTGTGTTATTTGTAGTAGCAGATTCAAAAATGAAATACTTTTTCTTGTGTTTCATTAAATGTTTTCAGTTATACCTAACTCCAATGCTTTTCGAGACCCGCTAGTTATTTTCGAAATAGTAAATGTGTAATTAAAGTACTATAATAATTAATTTAGAGTTCTTGGTAATTCGTAAAATAACGTCTTACAAAATGTTAAAAATACACCCATCACCTTTGGAAATTAGTTTGGAGATAATGAATTGGATTCATGAGGGAAATACTGATTGGTTGTATGTTTTAATAAAATATTATAAGTTAAAAATATACTATAATTTCATTCAAAGAATAACAGTATAAATTCTTAAGTTACGGTTCCCTTCTTTGACCTTAACTGAATATTATATCAACGTGAAAATTTAATATGAATGAATTATACGAAAATAGCTCCTTATTGGAGATTCTTTTTTATTTTAGATTTATTAGAAAGTTATGTTTAAAATATTACACATTTTTGTGTAAGTTTAAATATCTATGAAATTATATAAAAAAATATCTTTTCGACTTATAAATAAAATACTTTAGCTTTAATCATAACGGAAATTTAAGTATATCTAGTTCTATTTCCTACTTTTTCTATAATTTTTACTTTTCTACTTTTTCTACTTTTTAAAT
This sequence comes from Heliconius cydno galanthus, assembly GCA_036379175.1. Taxonomy (NCBI): domain Eukaryota; kingdom Metazoa; phylum Arthropoda; class Insecta; order Lepidoptera; family Nymphalidae; genus Heliconius; species Heliconius cydno. The sequence goes on from JAKRZM010000999.1 coordinate 2,772,640, forward strand.
AGCTGACTACTTATGTAATCTATATCTATACTAATATAATAAAGCGGAAGAGTTTGTTTGTTTGTTTGTTTGTTTGTTTGAACGCTAAGATCTCTGGATCTACTGGTCCGATTTACTATGTTTTTGTTTTGTATGAAAGCTGCATTCTTCAGAAGTGCTATAGGCTATATAATATTACATTACACATATGTACTAATATATTAAAATACTTTCTAATTTGACATGCAATTTATTCTGCCATGTTAATAACAACCGTCGTTGCTAAGCACCGGTTTGCAAAGTTTCTTTGTTGTTTTAAGAAAACGTCACCCAAAATGAACTTATATTTTGATATTCATCCTTATAAAAATAAATATATTATATAATATTTAATAAATATTCTTATAGTTCAAGCAGGCGTAGCCGCGTCCGGGTCCACTAGTGCTATATAAGACTAAATGGCGATTTTTTTCTTATAGTAGTACTATATTCAAATTAATACCACACCAATCACAAATAACACAAAATTTCATTAAAACTTATTTGAAATAGTAAGCAACGTTATATTTTAAACTTGTTTTCAACAAATATGACAAATTGATAGCAATTTTATTCTGAACTTTCGAAGTGTCACACAGACTTAGATACGCTACTTCCTCCAGAACATTTAATTTTGCCAAAATGAAAAAGAAGTGTGTTGAACTTTCGAACGAACCAATGCTTACAAGTGTAAAATATTTTTATTTTAAAAGTGTTGATAGTAATATATTAAATGGCTTTTATTTTTAATTATATATATCATCTGAGCGTGCGCCTATTGCTGACAGGTTCTAGGTTCGAATCCCACTCGAGAAAATTATATATTAAATATTTTTATTTCCTCGCTCTTAACATGCAATGTCTACAGGACTCAGTGGAAAGTGGGGAACGGGAGTATCGTAATGGCAAGGGGATGTCTTAACTAAGTTCCCAGGTTCCCTTTGCCTAACTTGATTTGTGTGGGAAACAAAGTTTTTAAAAATATATCATAAATATAAAATCGTCTTGGCGCAGCGATACAGATTCCAATAGAAAACGTTACGATTGTCGGTTCGATTCCTATTCGTAGGAATTAATAATTTTAATTTCTTCGCTCTGGTAACAAAGCAAAGAAGCGTTCGCGAAGCGTATAAAAATTTTTTTTAGGTCTGAAAGAATCTTTTAGACGTATCCCACATATAGCTGGGTTCCGTTCCCCATGTTTCGTTCAGTTTTAAAGACATTGCTAGTAGAATAGTGCAACTCAAACTCAAGTCTTCTCTTACCAAAGCGAAAAAATTAAATCATACCCCCATATCAATAAATGGGAATCGAACCTACAAACGTTGCGCTTATACACAGACCCTGTATCTCCACGCCAGGACGAATAACAAATCTAATTTAAGAATTACTCGAGTCACTCATTCAGTTACTGTATAATAAATCCCAATTGCTTAAATAACTAACTAAGAACACCAGCTCTAACGACAGTTAGCTATCTCGCGGACACGACTTGAATATTTTAATGATTTACAAAGATTAACTAAGAACTGTCCTTTATTAGAATAATGTACGTTTTGAATTTAAAATTACACTTTCTTAGTACTCTTACTTTGAGGGACAATTTTACTAATTTTTATTGTATAAAAGCTTTATCTTTTTGCTAATTATTTTAACTGGAATTTTTTTGGTAGTGTAATCTTTTACTTTGAAATAAAATAATTTAGGTAAATTTGTTTTTTAAGACGTTTAAGTATATATTTTTTTGATTTAACATATATAATATTTTAATGGTTACTATATCTTCTCGTCACGCTGGGCATCCAAAGATTATTCCCAATAGACCAAATTTCACGGCTTTATATACCCGGGGAAACATAGTGTTAACACTCTCCGTTATTTGCTTGACGTCTAAATGCAGGACACGTATATTGAAGGGTAGTCAGAGGGAATCTAATGTTAAGCACTCCATTCCCGACGCATTGCCCAATTTTCGAAAATGACGGAGCTAAACGTCGCGATTTGTATTGTTTGTTACCTTAGTGCAGTACTTACCTTATTACCACGCTAGAGAAATTAAATTAATTATATCATTTTCCAAAAAAAAAAAAAGATATAAAGCTATATTAGCACAAAAATAATAAAAAGAACGTTTACTCTAGTAGTTAATATCCCATTCTTATTCCACTTCGTGAAGCATACAAGTAATTTCTGTCTGTAATAAGAAATTGTGTTTGAATTGCCTTCATCGATGTCCAATACATATTAAATGTATTGAGAAGAGCATGAAATAACTATTGAAAATGTTTTCTCGATTAAGTCTAGTTATTTTAGGTATTTAAGATTTTAATAAGTGAACAACTAATATTATTATTTACAAAATATTTTGTTGAAATATATTTGTACTGTATTATAATACACTAGCTGCTTTCTACTGATTCGAACACGTGGTCAAATGAAAATAAATAAATCTGAAATTTTATTTATATACATTATGAAGGTAAAATCGCGGCGTTGGGTTCCGCCAGTCAACACACAATGCCTCGAAAATTCAGTCGAAAGTGGGGAACTGAGTGTCTTAACACTGTGTTCCCTCTGCCTACCGTTCTATATACGGGATGCAACGTGAAGCTAGAAAAACCTTTAATTACGTCTAAATTGTTTTTTTATGGATCATGGTAAAGACTTATATAAAGTATTGTATCGTATTAGTATCGAAATTCTGATAAGACGTATTGTTTTTCTTCCTAAGCACTTTAGTTTTACTTGCCAAGCTGAAGATTAGAAGTTTTACTGTCTATTCCTCTAAACATACATTTATATAGCAACATATACTCGTATATATATACTCGTATAACTAGATCTGAATGGCGTATTATAATTTGTAATTTAAATTTACTTCTTGGAAATATATATTGGAATGTTTTTTTTTATTTAATGTATTTTGCTATAACGAAAAATCACATCGATGATATCAGTGTAGGTTCGATTCCCACTTGATAAATTGAATAATTATTTTTCTGATAATAAGTCAAAGTTTCGTTGTGTAAAATGGAAACTATCAATGGTATTTCAAATAATTATAAAAAATAAAGAATTATTTATTTTAAACCTAATTATAATATTAGTTATGCACCATCCATTTTTTTGACTTTCATTCCTCGTTACTAGAACGAGACAATGAAAATATTAAATATTTCCTTTACTCGAGTTGGAATCGAACACGCAACAGTGTCACGCTTGTACCACTGCGCCAGTAGGTACTGGTCTCATATCTCTCTCTCCAATAACTCTATCTCAATACAAATTCTTTTAGCAAGTAATCGCACTATGTATTGACTTGCATTGAAGATAAAACTAAGTTAGAGCATAAATCTATAGACGTCGGCGCAAACTTTAGACCGATGGGGATTAGTCTTTCCACTGCAGTCTTTACTTAAGTTCCTGGTTTCGGTGCCAAGGCGGTTCGATTAAATGAAATTCTCCTGATTACTTTTATCTACGTAGTTCAAGATTTGAAGTGATGATCACTTCGTTTGGCTTGCGAAATTTAATTATTTTGTATTGAAAAAGTTTTTTTTTGGGAGATGTGTGTAATATTAGGACTTTTATGGGAAATTTTATGGAATTTTGACATAAAAACAAACAAATTAACTTAAACAAAAAACAGAAAAAAATTAATGGTGTGGTGTCGTGGGACACCAGGTAGGAACGAAGATCTTTCGGCTAATGTAGAATCGACATAAATTGCAAAAAATAAACGTGGCTACTCACGACTAAAACGTATCTATAATGTGAGTATTAGCCACGTGCTTGCCCATGAATTCATGAGTATATACTATGCATTGGTGGGGTGGAGTGGTAATAGAAAGAGAAGGGATGAGAGAACGAAAAGAAAGAGGGAGAAAGAGAAAGGTATTATACACTACTCATCTGTGTATGCGACTGTCGCGCCTGCGCACGTCTCATTTAACGATTTTATTCCACGCATTTTTCTTACGGTTTTACTATCACATTTTTTTCAGTTCGGTCACGCAGCGAAATCCCTATCCCTTCCAAGCCTGCCGTAAGGAACTTCGTTCTAAAAAGTTTAATCATCTGTAAATCGTTATGAAATACAACTTTTTGCTGAACCTCGAGATTGGGTTATTAAAATTATAATAACTTCTATATATTCATAGCAACTTCTTTCAGTTCTCGGCATCAAAGTACCACACATAATATACCACTTTAAATATTAGTATGGATTAACACGTCCTCACGCTATACAAACATAATTTGACGGTACTATACCAGTTATCTCTTAAGGCAGTCAGAAATTAACTCTACAGAGTCACGTCCAAAAAGAAAGTTTATAGTCCATAAAGTCACTTAACATCATGCCAGCGGTAGAATGTATACTTGATAATACATTTTATGTGATTTCACCCAGGATGAATTTGGATCGCGTGTTTTATGAGTGGCCGAAGATATGCATACGGATGTTGGGAATGAAGAGTAGAATTATTCTTAGTGCTAGTGCCAGAAGCCATATGCCATAATATGCAATACAATATTAATTATTGAAATAGTGAGGCAAGGCTCAATTGTAGGCTAGAGGGTTGTGGATTCGATTTTCCCTAAGGAGAATTTATTATTTTCATTTCCACTAAATTAAAACAAAACATTACTTTGGTTGTTGGAGTTTCATACAAAATATGATAGGTGCCTTCATTAAGTTCTTTCGCATCATCTTATAAAAGTCACGTTATTGATAATAAATCATTTTAAGAAATCAAACAAAAAAAAATATATTTTACCCAAAACCATTAATTTTAATGTAGTCATGGTTCCAAAATGTTCTATACCTATATTTTTTTAAATAGAAATTATTATAATTTATATGTAACTTATTGCTGGAGATTTGCTATTTATAATAATGCGTTAAACCTAACGACAATGTGTCGTAAGAGAGGAATTTTGTTTATGTCCATCTTTTATGGCGGTCGTTCTGTAGGAAGGATGCCTTCTTCGAGATGCGCATATCAAATTAGTTTTAAGATTAATTTTCCGTCACTTCTGTTTTATTACTAGCGAGTAAAATGGGGAATAGAATAAAGAAACATGGACATAGGCTGTAATATTTCCATGTAATATTCTTTTTTTATGGTCTTTATCAATGATAGATATGAATATTTGTATGAAATATTTGGTACGTTGTAAGAATCTAGGAAAAAACGACTTTGCGGAAGTGGTGTATTTTTTATAGTATATTTTTTTAGATTTCCGCTTATCCCAATCAATCCAGGATAGGTAGAAACCCAATGCTAGGACAGTCTATTCGCCGCATTCCACCCAATTTTTGAGATATTACGTGTTTTCTGGCGGAACTTAACGCCACAATTTGTCTACCAAAGGGCAAAAATTTAAATAAATGGAAATCAAACTCACAACCATCACTTTCACAATCAAACGATGTCCCACGAAACGACGAATTGTTATAATCGTTATAAATAATTTAAGCTGTCTCGTTAAACGCGTTATATTGTAACACAATTTACCCATTTGCCAACAGAAGTAAGGATGCTGTGTGACAGTTAATGGGATAAATAAGCGTTGGTGCTGCACTGGCAACGGCTCTCGACTAGCTGCACAAGATTTATTAATAGCAGAGAGATAACCGAAATTCATACGAAACATTGTTTTTTTTTTGGAAATAATGTGACATTTTATTAACTTGGTTATTAATCCATTAGCATACCACCTACTCTGGTCTCGAGGCAAAGCGCGGGGTTGAGTACCGCCACTTAACATGCAATACCTCTAGAATTCAGCGAGGGGGGGACGGAAGTATCTTGATGGGAATGGATTGTCTTAACACTAGGTTCCCAGGTTCCCTCTACCTGCAAGATATAGCGTGAACCTAAAAAACCACTTAATATGCCATCAACTGTCCTCCAATGAGATTGCATTTGCATTTTACACGTGCCTATTAATGCAAAATTTGGTGGCGACCAAAAAACAAACCTTACGTTTCTAACAAAATGGTAGAACTTCATTATTTCTACATCATGCAATTTAGCCTGCATTGTCCACGTTTAATAGGAACTTTGCTACGAACAATAGGTCTGTATAATCCACATAATATACAAAATACGATACAGTTTCATCGGCAATGCGTATATTTTAGCTCATATGAAGTTCGGGAGCTTTAATGTGTTAGTTTAATAATAATATCAAATATTAAGTCTAATTTTCATAGCTAATATTTAATATTAGACCGTATAGATTATATTTGTACGGCCTGTTGATTTTGTGGAAGCTTATTATAGTTAAAATAACATAAAATTTTATATATTATTAATTAAAAAACCTTTAAGTGACCAAAATTCGCGGAATTTCGCCTATGTAGCAGGGTAGGCAGAGTGATACAGCGGGATACAGCGTGAAGTTGAAAAAACATAATAATATATTTCTCTCTTAGCCTTCGGTATCAAATTAAATATAATACAATTACAAAACAAAACATTTAATTTTGACAGACGCAAAACGTCCGTCCGAATGGCATCCACGTTTGAAATACAAAGTGAAAATGGAAACAGTAATAACAATAACGGTGTCTATTCATTTAACTCGGCTTTCAATTTAATTTAAGTCTGAAAATGTACTGACAGGTGTAGTTAAGGCAAACAGAATAAAACACAGCAATTTCCTGAGCACCGCACCAGTGGAAACGTAGGTGGTCGTTTTCGATCTGTAAATGCTTGTTTTACGCTTGTTTTACGGTAGGTTGCTATCATTTTGAAATAAAATTTATTATGTTATTAAATTTATTATGAATGTAGGTTCAAATCTAGAAAAGATGATGAAAATATAATTGTGTTATTTCCCTGGATAGACAGACTGCGGTGTTAGGTTACGCTATCGCCTATGAAATAACTGTAAATTACAATTTACCTAAAAAAACTCTATTTTATTCTTATCTTATTACAATATAATAATATTGTAAGTCTGTGTGTCTATAGTCCCTTATAGTTAATTTTAGTATAATAGTTGAATTTAACTAAAATCTGACAATAAAAAAAATATTTAAGATTCAAACATGAAAGCAATCGTCGTATGTTTTCAGTTCAGTGCTTTCTTCCTATTTCCTACTAACTCGTATTAAGCGACTTCTATCGCCCAACAGCAAAATTGCTACCTATTTACAACCTGACCACATTTCACAGAAGTGTATAAATAAAGAAATAAATTGTTTCTTTTATAAATTCAATATTATTTACTGTAGTTAATAGAGTTAGATAGCTCTAGGTTTTTGTATGTGTAGATAGACTATATAATAACCAATTGATAAAAATATGTTAGACTAAGTAATAATATCCAAAACAAAAATTTTATCTTATATATTAAATATATTTATATACCTACATACATATATAGCCATAAACTTAAGTATCTTGATTGAAATTGGTACGGCACCTTTAGGTCATCCAAATTCATATTTCACCAGTTTTTTTTCATCTTCATCATTAGTATTCAAGTAACCTTCGGCCACAGTAATACCTAGGACTTGGATGTACGAAGCCGGGTACATGTCTCAATGGAGAACTGTCCTCACCTAAATCAGGTTGATAAATGTACTCCTATGCGTGAGAGATGGCGATTTCAGGGAAATGGTTCCCTTATGTCTTGTGTAAGTCTTGAACAGGGATTTGCATATTTATTGACTTGCAAGAATGAAGTTATATTAATAATTGTATATAGAAGTTAAGATAGTCTATATTGGCGTGTCTTTGTTTTGGTTTTAGAATTAAATGTGTAGCTCAGAAAAATATCTTACATATTTTATATTCTAAAATACGAGTATATAGGAAATAGAGAAGGGTGTGATTTATCAAAATCTTGGTTGTGGATTCGATCCCCACTCGAGGAAATTAAATATTTATTTAATTGTATATTTCCCTTTCTCCGCCTTCCGCTTCCGCCATTCTATACGCAATTCCAGAACTCGCCAAAAAATGGGGAACAGAGTGTCTTAACACTAGGTTCCTTTTGCCTACCCTGCTGTGTGCGGGATAAGGCGTGAAGCTGATTTGATTTGATTTAATGCTGGTGTGAACCGATCTTAGTAAATAAAAATACATAAAAAATCCATCTCCAACTAATTAAAATCAAGTAAGTTGGTTAGCGACGCGTGAAGCACTAAGTAATCCAATGCATTAATCCGACGAAAATTGCTTGAGCGGAATCGAACCTAGCTCCTTGCAGTGGTGTCATTGTGGTGGTATCAGGGTTGACAAATATTTTCTATATTTAATATTTTCAATATGTTATGAAAGTTGTACCATACTTTTCGAGATGTCGTGTGTTGAGAGGCGGCCAGAGCGAAGAAATAAAATTAATTGAAATTCTTATTGTCCCGAGCGAGATCAAACCCCAACCTTCACGTCTATAGTCACGACGTGTCCCAATGCTCCACGCTAGCTTCAAAAAAGTTAGTTACTAGTGAAAATAAACAATTTTCTTTCCTGATATTTCAAAATATTTTGCGGCCTCGTATGGTCGAATTGCTCGACGGACACTCCAAGCCGAGGGTTGTTGTCGTCGACAAATTTGATTTTTGAAGATAGTCTGTCTTGAAATCCAGCATCAAAAAATTTCAACGTTGAAAAATATTTTGTATAGATATCGTTTATGAAGTGTGTAACACGTGATTAAAATTGCAAAACTGTTATAACTTAAGTCGTGGTTCCAGAGCACAAGCGTGTGACTGTAATTTCTCCAGAATCGGCGGAAAATGGGAAAAAGAGTGCCTTAACATTAGGCCCCGTCCTACCCTGCTACATATGGGATACAGCGTACAGCTTAAAAAAATATAACTTGAGAAAAAACTTTAACCAAGGAAATAATACAGGTATTTTAAATTTTTTGCAAAATACTTCGTTAAATGTCACACATTACACAATGTCACTGAATTCTTGGATAAAATAAAAAATATACAAAAATATAAATATAAAAACCCCCTAAATAAAAAGTATGTAAATAATATAAAAGTTCCCTCTCCCTATCCTGCTAAACACGGAATACAGCGTGAAGAAGAAAAACATATATAAAAAAAATCATTCATATAAGAACACACATTATTATTTTAGCACAAAAAAATAATAATTTAATCTAGAAAAAATCAAATACCCTTAACATATATTCCATATATAATATATTGAAATATAATAAACCAAGTTTTTCATATCAAAAATCAATTTCACCCGCAACCCTTCAAGCCACTCGTGCATATTGCTGATCGCTACTGCACTCGACGATTAACTGAGAGTTATAGCCGAACCGACGTCGAATTCTTTAAGCAACCCTCTTTGCTGGAATATGTTTGGTAAATATCATATGTGGAATTAGGACAAGTGCTTTTAGTTTATAGTGGTCGTGGCTCTGTGGTCGTAGTCTGATAGCAAACGTGAGGGTTGTAGGTTCAATATAATTTGGGGGAATGAAATTAATGTATTTTCTTCCCTCTAGGAACGAATCGAAGCGTAGCGTTGAGTTTCGCCGCTCAACAAGAAATGTATTGAAAATTGGGCGAAATGCGAGGTATAAAATGCCTTAACATCAAGGTTCCCTTTGTTGTTCATACTTTTCCTAAAAAAAAGTAAAAAAGTAGGTAGTTTCATGCTTTTTCATATGTGGGAAAAGCATGAAATTACTTTTTGGTCAAATACAGTGAAGACAAAATAAAAAAGTTATAACATTTACGCCTACCCTCTTGTCGACGGAATATTTTATAACCAATAGTCGATGTTTGCCACTCTATGCGCTTTATATACGTTCCATTGTTTTCTCAGTTATTTCTTAATATTAGTGTAATTATCGTGTTTTCTTTTATATATATGTTTGTGGTTGACTTTTGTATAAACTGTATCGTGATTTACTATTTGTGTTCAAACTGTATGTACTTTAAAGTGGTGTGGAATATGCTCGGCGTAAACCGTGAGTACCTACTCTTTTTATTCATCTCCATTAACACTAAATATCGAAAACCGTAAGAAAATAATATGAAATATGCGATTTTGTAGTTATTTTAAAAGATTAAATTTTAATATAATATTATTAATGGGATTAAAACAACTCAGTTTTAAGATTAAAACAAGTTTTCGATTGATTCCAATTGAAGTTGAAATATTTTAATTTTTTTATTAGTGTTATACCCACATATATCTATGTGTAAAAAGAAACTTCAAATTTTATTCAAATATTGAATTATTCAAAACTTTCTTATTTAATCAAAGTAACAGAACACTAAATATAAATTGAATTTATTTTATATTATAAAGCACAGTTGGACCAAAATATAAATCTTAGTATTTTATTTTGCTACCTATAACAAAGTCGGAGTGTCACAAACCTAAAATACTTATGCAGATAAGAAAATCGTCAGAATTTTCTTGGCCAAAAATTCAAATACAAATAAATGTTGTATTTCTTTAAAGTATTAACATGTTGGTTGGTTGCCAAGCTATCTGTGAATTCCGTTTTATCTAAAACCCCCCTATAATTTATCTATGGTGTTTCCATTTACCATGCTATAGCTTGGAATAGATATTTGTGCAATCTATTTAAAGTTTTCTTTAAGTGTAGCTTTCATATTTTCCTTTTTTTTTTTATGATGCAATCTCTTTTATTTATTGATTGAATGCAACGATAAACCATACATTTGTTCATTTGTTCATCTTAAGTTATTGGTTCATTTAAAAATAAATTAAAGCTTTATACTGTATCCCTATTATTAAGCGAAGCTCGACGCCGCTTTGACCTGGAAACTAGACAATTCCAGAGCAGGAAAATGAAAATAATAATTTATTCAGTTAAATGGGAATCGAATGCACATCCGTCGCGTCGCAACAATAATTTCATTATTTTTTTTAGTTCAAGAAAACTTTGAAGTCTATCCAAAAAATGTTCTAGTATGTAATAGTATAAACATTTTGATTCCTAAAGTAAAGTATATCATCAAAATATCAGCCATATATATCTAATGCTGAGGTTCAAGCATCACTCAGTTATAATTCACGCACACATCGCACATCGCACGGAAATAGAATATTTAAGCGAGATCCTCATATATTTTGAATTAGACCCAACATCTTCTGATGTCTTCATTTCTGTATAGAAATGCCTAGTTATGTATTAAATTTGAATATTAGTTTGTATCTGCAAAGCAAATTATTTTTATTTTTATAGGTTCACACTGTATTCCAGTCATAGCAAGGTATTCAAAGAGAACCTAGGTATTGGTTGGTTCCCGATTGTAGGTTCGATTCCCGTTCGGGGGAATAAATTAATATCAGTATACAGTGTAAAGTTGAAAAAAAAATACATAATATAATAATATATCAAATAAATGCAACAATCGAAAATGATAACAAAGTTGCAATCTATGTAGGGCATTTTCAAAGAACGTTCCTAACAATGTAGCGGCAGTGGTCGCCAGATCACGTTTGTAAATCAAATATATTGTATATTTCCATTTTGCTAAAATGATTTGGGTTGAATTTGATTTCTAAGAGTTTTGTTTATAATATTTATTATTCACACTTACAATGTACTATTTACTAGATACTTAGAAAACGTACACTCTAAGGCATACTGTAGAAATAAGTGGATCTGCTAAGGTTTCTTTATTATTTCTTTCAATATAATTAAAAAATATATATTTCCTCGCTCTGGTAATAAGGCAAAACGCGGTGTCGAGTTCTGCCATTCAACACAGAGCCCCCAGAATTTGGCGGAAAGAGGGGATCAGAAGTGTCTTAATGGGAACGGAGTGCTCTAACAATACGTTCCTAGGTTCTTTCGTTCTCCCTTGTTATGTGTCCGACACAGCATAAAGCGAAATTAATATATTAGTAAAAAGTATTGAGGTATCTTATAATTTTTTTGCATCCTAGGCCTTATCATAGCCTCATAAAAAATTTAAGATTTACAATAATTGCTTATTATAATCTAATTTCATTATAACTGCACTAAACAAACATCTCCATGAATTCCTTACATACAGACATACAAGGAATTCCATTTCCACTATGAAACGATAACGTTATTAGAGATAGCTATGTAATTAAAAGGTAATTAATTAATAATAACAAAGAGCTTAACGATTATCTATCACGGCGTCGCGCGTACGTGAATACTATGTGGGTTATACAGAATTATATATTCATTTACGGTAATAACATTGGGAAGAGGTTGAAACGTGAGCTTAGAGCGGAATTTTGTTAATTTTACAAGTATTTTTAGTGTAGTCGTCGGTGAGGCCAGTAGTGGTTAGGGTACAGGTGTGTGATCATAAATGTGATAGGTTGTGGGTTCGATTTATATTGAAGGAAATGAAATAGTTAATATTTTTATTTCCTAGGTGCGGTTACGAGGCAAAGAGCAGCTTTGAGTTGAGTTTAGTGAGTCATTCAACATGCAAAGCCTCTAGATTGGCGGAAAGTGGGGACGGAAGTATTAATGGGAACGCAGTGTTGTATCACTAGGTTCCCATGTTTCCTCTACCTCACCTGCTACGGGTGGGATATAGCGTGATCCTAAAAAAAAACTAGTCGTCACCCGCAATTTTGACAACGGGGACTTTGAGACGACGATAACGAACGAACGAACGATCCTTCATACAAAGCGAGGTCGTCGTGGCGAAGCGGCATCAGCACAGGCACAGCATCTGACTGTAAATCCAATGCTTGTGAGTTTGATTCTCACCCGGGGGACTGCAATATTATAATCTCTTTTCTCTAGTAATAAAATAAAGTATGATGGTGAGTCTTGCTGCTTAACATTCAGTCTGAAAATTGGACCTGCAGTATATAGCGTGAAACTAAACGTGAGTGGTGTTGACCACTTACCATCAAATAACCATATGGGTTATTCGTTTATCTTCGGCTCGTTTATCTTCTATTTTCCATTAAAAAATGGATCCTTTAAAACGCTACCTCCTACAACCCGTACTGAAACCTCAGAACAAGTGTAATTGAGTTGTTCCAGCGTTCCGATAGACTCCTTTAATGCGTACAGTGATACATATTAATTTGCTTTGTTAGTAATTAAGTTTTGAAATGGTTTCTCCATAATTGACGTTCCGCGATGTTTGTATTTATAATTATTATTCAATTTTACAAACGCTCGCGTTTAATGTAGACTTGTGGAGTGAATGTTTGCCAGTTGGCGTGGATAAACATACGGAGGAAGCTTTGCATAAGATAGGTAGTTTTAATTGAACGTCTAGTTGAATATTCAATTTTAAAGTAAATAGTATTTTGATTGCAAATGCTTGAATAGAAATTAGTTTTAAATTATAATATCTTTATTAAATATTTTTTATCATTTTGCTCGGGTGTAGAGGCGAAGCGCGGCGTTAAGTCCCGCCACTCAACACTTCCGACACCTCAAAAATTGATTCGATTAAATTTTATTCCGAGTGAACACAGAACTCGTTTCCCCATTGTTTAACGGTGAAGTGGAGAAACGCATTACTTAACATTTAACTTGGCTGTTATTTCGCGTTTGTGTTTATGATGGAATTATATAACAAATAAAATTCAAAGAAAAGCTAGAAAGAGATTAGCAACTCTACTCTCTCTATTCATGTTAATAAGTAATGTGAGAAGACAGAAAGACTTTTCGTTTTCAAAATTTCTATTTGAACTACGTTATGATAAATCACCAATTAAATATAGTTGAATTTCAACATTGCTAAATAGGTAAATTTGTTATTCTCAGAAACAGCAGTGTACTGTGTATCTAGAAGTGAGAGAGTCGCAATCAGCCTGTCTCTACAGCGTGCAGGCACAAAGGCATTACTACGACGAGCTGTGATGTTACTTGCAGTATATACTAATTTGTAAAACTAGAGCTTTTGCTGGAGTGGATGTTTATATTAATAACATACGAGTAAATGTATGTATGTCATTTTATATTTTAGTAATTTTTAGTTATATTAATAATAATATTAATCCAACTATGACACAACTATAAGCCAACAGGTAAGACGGAACAGGAAAAATCTCACTACTGCTTGGATAGACTATAAGAAGGCATATGATTCAGTGCCACATACTTGGCTCTTGAAGGTCTTGGAGTTATATAAGATTGATATGACTTTGAGATCATTTTTGGAGGCTTGTATGGGACAATGGGTCACTGTCCTTCGTCATCTAGGGGAGTGTGATATTCCTGCAACGTCTGAACCGATAAGGATAAAGAGGGGTATATTTCAGGGTGACAGTCTGAGTCCTTTATGGTTTTGCCTAGC
>JAKRZM010000999.1:2788581-2801360 GCA_036379175.1 Heliconius cydno galanthus
CCCCGTAAGGGTGCAAATAAGGGGTTGAAAGTTTGTATGGAAAAATCTTTAAAACGCCACCGATTATTATAAAATTTGAAATTTAGACTCATAAAAATATTTAATTGAACACATGTTTCGTGGTTTATTAGAATTCACCCCTAAATACGCAAGCGAAGCTGCGCGCGTCCGCTAGTATGAGTATAAATCAAAGGGCTTGATTGGAAAACACAATACACAATGAAAATCCGGAAAGCTTGTTTATATAATGGTTTTTAAATTAATATTTTTTCTCCAAAAAAGGTAATATATTAATTTCTGTTTAAAAACTTTTACATTATAAATGTGATGTGAAATGTGAAATGTAAATTTATGATATAATAGGATAGTAATTACCCGAATGGACAATGGTAACACAAAAGGACTTAATCAATCTGTGAACGTACAGAGTTATAATTAATTTATTGGCATTCCTTTACCCATTATTATACAATTAAACTATATTTGAAATATATTTTCAGTTTCATTCTTTTCTTAATATAATAAATAATATACTTCAAATAATGCCTTTAAAATAAGGTGTTTATTAATACTGGATTATTGAATCCAGCATTTCAAAAAAATCATAAATACTAGCCAGAAATACATAGTAAAAAGTAAAGTTGAGTTTCCATGCAATGCTAAAGGATCTTTTGAACCTAAAAATTCGTAAAGAGAAACATAATAATAATATAAATAAATATATACATTATCATTATTTCTTAACGCAAAACTACATATAAATACAAAAACTAATATCAAAAATAAAGATAGAGCAGAAAGTTCCGTCCGACCGGCCACCCTTCGGGTAAGTCATCCGGTAAATAACAATGCAAATTGAAGGTTTCTAAATATACGATGGAGAAACAGATACGAAAATAATATTTTATAGATACTAGTCGTTGCCCGCAATTTTGTTTGCGTGGACTTTAAGACGTAAAACGAAAAATGTTGTTTTCTCTTTCTGTATTAATATAGAGAAATCCATTCTCTTGTTTCTCTGTCACGTAGGTAAGTGTGTATATTTAAATAGATATTGGATCTAAATGAGAGGTCTTACTAGCAATAGTATGAAAAGTACAATAAATATAGTTTTATGGCCATTGACACTGACAGTGTCTTATTGCACTGGTGATTGTTCTCACTGGCTTATTTTTAGTAAAATAAAGTGCAGCGTTGAGTTTCAAGTGAAAGTGGAAAGCTAAGTGTCTTGACACTAGTCTTTCTATGCCTACAGGCTGTTTCAATAACTGGAAATTGCGTGCATGAGCTCGATCGATTCGACGAAAGATGTAGAAGTTAGAACAAATATTTGATTATATATAGACTAAGATGCATTTACATTAGAAACAGAGTTCACGAACTTACTACGTATTACCGTACGTACAACCTCCTAATTGATTAAAATATCCTATCATTTTTTACAAGCAAAATATTTTTTTTTCAAGAGAAAAATATGTCATTCACATTTTTTTCATAGTCTCTTATAGTATTTAAAAGAAAACATTTAAAACATAAAGTAGTAAGATTTATTACAAGCCTCTGGCGAGGGAACTTTTCGTTTATCTTTATGCAAAGTGAAATAGTGGAACGAGGGCTGTTCAAATTCTATTGAAACAATCATGGAATTGAATTCAATAGAACATTTGAAAAGTAATCTTAATTAAATTTTAAATGAAACCCCGCGATTTCTGTCACCGTACTGGAGAGATATTGTGCTCTGTGGTATTGTGGTAGGTCGGTAGTTATGAATTCGATATATTTTTTATTGAGTAGCGGAAGTAAACTCTCCGCTTTGCTTTGTTACCTAAGAGGGGAAAATGAAAATGTATCAGGATGTACCACTGTGTGGACGGAGAATGCTCGAGGTGAAAGGAGTGGTTGAGGTGGGCGCTCAGGGCGGTAGTGAGTTCTACCTCCATCCCTTTCATTTCCGACGTGCTTAAAAATAAATCAATAATATGTTGAATGAAATGTGAGAAATGAACTAAAAAAATACATACATTTTTCATTAAACTTTTTTTATAAGACTCAATTTTAAGTTTCAAAATTTCAGATTAAACTAATTACAATCAATGATTTAAAAATGTAAGGCAAGCAAAACAGCAAACACTATAGAGTAGATAACAAACATAAGTTTATCTATCGCCTCAGCTAGCTCCATGGTCTCATTGTGCTCAGGGTTGTCACTTTGCATTTCTTCGACGTCACCGCTTCGTGGTGGCACGACCGTGTCGTCCTCGCGACACTCGTCTATGGTTTCGTATATTTGACATACCTGAGAAATAATTGAATGTTAGTTTCAAATAAGTTTATTTAAATTTTATTATTTAACAAATCAAGGGCAAACATACTTTAAATATCATTCTTTTGGTTCTATTATACATTGATAAATTCTCCAAATAATAGGATTTCTCGCATATCTTCTTCCATGAACAAATTAATTATTTTTTGGAGAAAGGAGTGTCTTAACATTAGGTTCCCTTTGCTAACCCTGCTGTGTGTAGGATACAGCGTGAAGCTGATCTGATTTTTTTTTATCTTCCATATCCGTACATGGCCATCTATCATCGAGCCATCAGAAAAAAATATATTAAATGTTATTGATTGATAATAAAAAGCAGTACCTTCAAGGGTGGTAAGCAAAACAAAGCACGAAACCACTGTGCAGTTAATATATTCTGAATAGCGATTGTCTTACACAGGCTTTTGGCTAATGACGTCATTAGCACCACGTGGACAATGAGGGCCAGAAGCACTCCTCCCAACACAACCACGTACAGCACCACTGAAAAGAAAATTATTTAGTGATTACTCCATTAATCTTTGATTTTAGTTAAGTCGTGCCTATTAAGACACTTGCATTCCCCACTTTTCGCCAGTTTCTGAAGGTATTGCGTGTTAAGTGGCATAACTTAACGCCGCGCTTTCCAGGGAAATATGAAATATTTAATTTCGTATTAGAAATAAAACATCTGTACATATATCTACCATTCCATGAAAATTCGAATGAAGACTATATTATAGTCTGTCTGGTATGGCTATATAAATTTATTGTATAATTAATTTAATAGCAGTTAATAATTTTTCATATTTAATAAATGTGATCATAAATAATACTTACATATAGTAGGCACGGTGTGACAAGGTATCAAATAGTCAATGAAACACATTCCCATACACATAACGACTGTGCAGTACGCGTAAAACCAAACTCTCTTCATATTAAGTGGTTCACTCCAGAAGGAGAGTAAAACAAATGTCACAAGAGCTAAAAGAGAAATATTTGCAATGTTAGGACCGAAATGACGAAATAATTGAAATTATATACATATGTCCATTGTGAATTTAACGACTTAATTTTTTTTTAAAAGTGAAGAATATTCCGAATAATAGATTTTTGCTGCTTACCTCGTCAAAACAGGCTAAAATTGTGAAAAAATAAAAAAAGAAAATTTTACCTAATAGCGGAGTGTAAAAAACAATATTATAAGCGGTGGCACGACGTTTCAATTTGACATCAATGACGAATCTGTCACTTTGTCTGGTGCTGTTGTCGACAGCGCTGTAGACGCTGTTCCAAGTTGTGGCGTTCAACACATACTGTTCTGATACAAGTTCCCATTCGTTCTGTACCACCTCATCTATATCTGCAAACTGAAATGTACGAAATATATCTATGATAATGTTTAAGGTTAATGAAGTGTAGACAGAAATAATTGTATGATATAAATTTTAAATAATGTATGGAATTAAAAACTAACTAAGCTGTACATACTTAGGTTAACAAAATATGTTGTTACATTGTTTTTCATCATCACACTGTATACCAGATAAAGCAAAATAGAAAGAACTTAGTGTCAAGACACTCCCTTTTGCGATTTCAAATTCCCAACAATGTTTAATGCTCAAATAAATAAAACTAAGTTGCTATTTTAGAATCAATTGAATATTATAGAAGTAAATAATAATAATCGTAAGCTTACTATTCTCATTATATTACTTTTAGGATCGATCTTTTTCAACAGTATATGTTCGTGAACCTGCCAGGGCTCTATGATTATTGCACACTCGTATTCGTCGCGAGGCCACCTGTTTTAATAAAGCAGACTATATTATTTTTATAGCAAATATGACTTTTTTTTGTAAATCCATTTTTTATTAATCTTAATACTGCTGAAAATAGCTTGATGATCTCCCACATATAGCAGTGTGGTTAGAGAGAAACTATTGTTAAAACACTCAGTTCTCTTCTTTGGGAAATTTTCTTTCTAATTATATCACTATTTAAATTATATTTTGTTTATAGTTGTTTTAGTTAAATAAACAATAACAAACTTACTTCGTCATAGTATTGATAACGTCGTAGCACCACGTGTTGACCGCGGTCTGCATGTGCAGGGTGGCTTCCCCACTATTCACCATCGTGATAAGCTCCGGGTTCTTAGAATTTAATAGAGATATACTATCTGAGCTGTAATACAAAGTTACATTTTATGTAGTGCCAAATCAACCAAATCTCCAATAATTAAAAATTCCAATTTATATTCCTCTGCGAGTTGGAAGTAAATACAGAAGAGTGGGTAGAAGGAACCTAGTGACAAGAAACTCCGTTCTCTATGCACCGCCCAATTTCTGTGACATTGCGTGTATAGTCGCTATGTCTTAATATCTTATTGTTTAGAGAACAAATGGAACCTACAATCGGCACCATCAAAGCCAGTCATGGAAATATGTGGAATTAACACAATAAAAAGATCATAATTATAAATGTTTCTATTGAGATAGTTTAAATTAGACTTCTGAAGTCAAAGTTAAAATTTAACAATACAAATCTATATGTAGATTACTATCGTCATACAATTCCTTTGTGACAAAAGTAGCATTGTGCCGAAATAGCACTTACTTGAAAACAGATAATGCTGGACTCCATATTTGGCCTTGTCGAAATGTGAGATAGGTGGTGCCGTTGAATTTACTAGGATTCCACGCCATACTGTCGTCAGTCCATTTCTAATAATAATATTTCAAAGTCTTTATTTCTATTTTTAAATTAAAACTGTTTATGTGATATATCCTGCATGCAACAGGGTAGGCAGAGGGAGCCAAGTATTAAAACAATCCCAACATACCGCCGAATTCTGGGGGTATTGTGTGAGCTCAACGCCTCACTTGGCCCCAACACCAGAGCGAAAATGAAATGAAATGAAAATATTAAACATTTCCTTTTCTAGAGTGGGAATCGATCGTTTACAGGCACAGGTTGGCGCCATTGCCTTACGATTGGGCTCAGAAATTAATTGAAAATAGAATTAACTAAATCACGATTCGAGTGGACCCCCCACTTACCAACCCATCACAATCTTAACAGTCAGTCGTCCCCAGACTGCGATAAGATAGCTTCTTACCTAAGTAAGAAGCTATCTTATCGCAGTCTGGGGTACTAATACTTACTCTGACTAATGATATTCCTGTAGTAAGCTTGGCACTAAACGCATTGTAAGAAACGCTTGTAATTTTAATTCCTATATCAACGGGTAATTTTGGTCTGGGTGGAACGTAAGGATTTTTGTTGTATAGCAAAGTTCTTCTTAATTTGTCCGAGTTGGACATCTGTGGCTCAACTGCCTTGGAACTTGGAGTTACTGGAATTTTGATAAAGAGAAGTCAAAGTAAGAAATAGGGACACACATATATCTTTTATGAGTATACCTAAAAATATATTTAAAGAAACCATTAGAAATATTTTTTATATTATCATTATAACGTTAATTAAAGTTATACTCACCATAGGAACCATTGCTTGACGGTATCGGACAATCGTATAGGAACTTAGCCTCTACACCGTTCCATGCGGCAAAACTGAAATAGTTTACCTCGATCGGGAACATATCTTGATACGTCAATATTGGCATGACTTCACCTTCTCGTCCAAATTCAATAAGTCCATCTAAATGTGAAACATATGAATAACATTACATTAGATTTCAATTGAATTAATTTGAAACGAGTGATCACGAACCATTTGTGCCCACGAGCATGTTACTGTAAATATGACAGGTTGTGGGTTCGATTCCCATTTGAGGAAATTAAATATTTAATGTTTTCAATTCTTCGCTCTGGTGTTGAGGCAAAGCGTGAAGTTGATTTCTTCCACTCAACATGCATTGCCTGAATTTGGGTTATGTTTCAACACAAATTACTTTGTTTTTATTTTTACTGTTGCATAGATCTCTAAATAGTTACTTCAAAAATCTCAGGTAACTAACATTTTATTATACAATTGTATGTATTACCTTCAGTAATTTTGATATAAAATGCTCTAAACTCGATTGGAGATAATATGCCAACAGTTTTTGCAGAAGCTCTTGCGTTTCTTTTTAAGTTACCTCTTAGTTCTGTGAACTTGTTGCCTCCACCACCTACAACTAAAAGTGCACAAAAATTACATCAACTTATTTTTTAATCATATCCATATAATATTTGGAAGACTAATTTTGTTTAATTTTTACTTACTAATAATTTTTATCTACTTAAATTTTCTTTGGGAACGCTATTTTTTTGTACACTGATTTTAAAAAACCAAAAAGTAATGTATCATTAAATTGTTTAAGTTTTTATTTAATACACGTAAAATAAAATATCAGTGAGTGCTACCAATTAATACTATGAAATACCATGGATATTATCAATGCACAGCGTATGCACAAGCGTGCGATTGACAGTTGTGGTTTGAATACCACTTGAAAGACTTAAATATTTACTATTTTAATTTCAACGCTCTAGTAACGTGGTTAAACTACACTAGGTTCCCAGGTTTCCTTTTCTTACCCTGCTATGTATGAATAACAGCGTTAAGCTGCGAAAAGTACTGCCAAAATGATTTCTAAGGTATACCAAGCAATGTCTCTAAGTAAGTGTTAACTAACACTAAGTTATCTATTGTATTTCCTTCCAAAGAGGTTATGGTCAATTCGGGTTCTCAGTCATACTCGACTCTTCAATAGTGTCTATTATATAGCTTTTCTATATTTAGGTCATGTATTTTCAAATCTTACCAAATTCGTAAACAGAGACCGTAGAATCCGGTTTAGCGACAGGAGACAGTAAAATGTGTCCATTACTAGCTGCTAATGTCGCGATGTGCATTTCAAATACGATACTGGGATCAGATTTCATCATTTTTCTCTCTTCATTATTCACTGTGTAAAAGGTTTCGTAGAAATAACCGTGTTGACAGAGATGCTCCTTACACTGCATTGCCACTGTTAATATATTAATATGTATATGTAATGGCTACATCCCTTTTTATCTTAGTAATTAGTAAAATTTGTGATCACTTAAATCCGCTTCACGCTGTATCCCGCACACACCAGGGTAGGCAGAGGGAACCTAGTGTTAAGACACTAAGTTCCCCAATTTCTGCCGAATTCTGGAGGCATTGCGTGTTGAGTAGCAGAACGCAACGCCGCGCTTTGCCTCGACACCAGAGCAAAGAAATGGAAATATACACGTAAATAAATATTTCACTTCCTCGAGTGGGGATCGAACCCACAACCCTGGCGTTACAGTCACACCCTAGTGCCGCTGCGTCACGACGGCTTCGAATTTTCTTAACTTGTCGTACAAAAGGCTAGTGATGTAATTATTAATACAATTAAAATACTATTTAAGGAGAAAAAGAATGGGGTATATAAATTCTTGTCCAATTTTTCAACTAAATTAAACTTAAATAAATTAAAACTTTGAAAAATTGTGTCGGCTAACCCACTGAAACTGATCGAGACGTTTTGAATAATTAAAACGAAACGAACGCTCAAGAAAATTTAAGTGGTAGGTAGGTACCTCCACGAGCCAAGATTTGGAAATTATAGAAAACTTCTAGTTGAAAAGTTCAGCTGGAAATAGTTAATCAATTTCAAGTTTCTTTTTAAATTAGGTAATAAAATTAAAGTAAATACAATTTCTAAAGATCTAGAGAAAGAAATCTCAATCTAAAGAAAATGATGTTATATTAAAATATGTTAGTATTTAATTGATACTTGTTATCGTCGCAATTTTGCTTGCGTGGAATTTATGAAGAGAATAAAAAAGCTGTCTTTTCCCTTTGTTTTCGTAAGAATTTTGAGAAGTCCTCTTAGCATTTTTCTACACTCTTTAACCTACCTGCATCTAAAATTTCAACTTTCTAAGCCAAGTAGCTTCGTATGTATGTTGTCTATGAGTCACTATATAAATAATTTCAATACCCCAATCCACAAACAAATACTCGTATATGTATATAATAAATAATTTGAGAAAAATACATACTATCATAAGTAAAAGTAAAGTTGCCACACACTAACGTCACCATCCATACATTTATGCACAATAAAGGCACCCACATCATTTTGAATAATTAACAGAGAGACACTAGTCACTGAGCACACTAGGCACTTTTTAATTGAAAATATTTCTCTTTTTAAACGCTACAGCTGTAATTAAAGCCACTAGCCAGTAGAATTATTAGTTCAGAAATATACGACACACATGAATGCAGTGTGTGCGTTTCGACGGGCGGGCGGCCACTGTTTTTATTGTTATTAATAATAATATTACTTGTTGACTTAAATATTAATAACAATATTATATATATTTAGTTAACGTCACAGATTTCTCGCATATAGTGAATGAATCACTGTAGTGCGACAGGTGTGGATTCGATTCCCACTCGAGGGAGTGTATTTTTTATTACTTGGCTGCGGAGCCCTGTTAAGTATTCCGCAATGTACGAGAAGTTTCGGTAGAAAATAAGGGACGGATAATCTATATATATAAAAGGACTTGTCCTCACTGACTGAGGTAAGACGCACGCACAGCCGTAACCGCTGTGCGTAGAAATGTGGAATTTGGACAGATGTTTACTTTCGTAATCTGGACATCCACTAAAAAGGGATTTTGAAAAATTTTAACCCTAAAGGGGTGAAATAGGGGTTGAAAGTTAGTATGGAAAAAAATTTTAATCGGCATCTATTTTTATAAAATTTGAAATTTAGATTTTTATAAGTATTTAATTGAACACGTGTTTCATCGTTTTTTAGAATTCTCCCTCTAAGGGTGCAAATAAAGGGTTGAAAGTTTGTATGGAAAAATTCTTAAATCGCCACCGATTTTTATAAAATTTGAAATTTAGACTTAAAAATATTTCATTGTACACATGTTTCATAGTTTATTAGAATTCACCCCTAAATACGTAAGCGACGCTGCGCGCGTCCGCTAGTATTTAATAGGAACGGAGTGGTTTAACACTAGATTCCTAGGTACCCTCTGCTTAACCTGCAATAGACGAAAACAAAAAAAAAATAATATTATGGTGATAGTGCCGTTGAAAAGGAAATCCCAGAGGAAGTGTAGCCGTGGTTATCGGGGCGGACGCGTGATAAATAATAGCGATGTCATATTGTAGCAAAAATATTTAATTTATTGTACGTATCTTATCCTCAGATAGCGATTTATTTAAAAATTGTGTATTCATTGTTTCGTCTACAATTTATGTAATGCAATATATTTGTTTGGAGTTAAACGAAAATTTGAATGTATAGGAAGTTTTTGTATTGAATTTGAATATATTTTGTAATGTTTATGTTGTTGTTTTAAATAGAATAAATAAAATAATTCAGCTTCACCCTGTATCCTGCACACAGCAGGGAAGGTAGAGAAAACCTAGTGTTAAGACACTTAAAATATATTAAAGCATTCTTTATTTCGTTCTCATTTTAAAGGCACAGTTTATTGTGTTAAACTTAAACTATAATAAACTACACCTATATTTGTATTGTAAAGCTGACAAGTTTGTTTGATTGAACGCGCTTATCTCAGAAACTACTAATTTTATTTCGTTTTAAAAATAATATTATCGAGGAATTCTATACAATATACTTGTAAATATAATATACGAGGGGCATTCAAAAAGTAAGTTTCGCTGGTCTGGCATTTTTAATGAGCACCATGTAGCGGGCTCACATTGAACATAGTTTCAGTTCTGGGTCTGCTGGTAAGATTGACACCGATATTGATGACCAAAAATAATTTTTTTAGCAATCTATCCTTGACAACAATGGAGGTATCATTGGAAAACGTGTCCAATATTGAATTGCGTGCAGTTATTAGATTTTTTACTGCTAAAGGACTAAATGGAAACGATATTCACAGTAAATTAGTGAAAGTTTACGGTGACAACTGTATGAGTGTGCAAATGTGCGACGATGGCGTACGATGAACAGCGAGCAAGACGGCCAAAAACAGCCATTACGGACGAAGCTATCGATGCTGTTGAAAAAATCATTCAAGATGACAGACGACTGACTGTTGATGATATTCTTGAATTGATTCCTTCTGATATTGAGATTTGCCGTACTTCAATCTTTACAATCTTGAAAGACAAACGGGGTTACCGCAAAGTGTGTGCAAAACAGGACACGTCGTCTTTAAGGAAGGTTTGCTTAAACTTCAACACAGACATAAAAAAATATATCCAAGTCGAAGGCGACTATGTAGAAAAATAGTTTATGTTTCAAATAATAAATAAATATGCATTTTTTAACCTAAAAATTGTTTTTAACATCATTTAAAAAATAGGGAAACTTACTTTTTGAATGCCCCTCGTATTTAATACAATAAGGAATTATTAACTGCCACAATGACGTTTATTGTCGTAGCGGTACAGTGTTTTACTTACAGTAAACGGGACGCGATGGTTCACGGGTTTGACTCCCACTCGTGGGCACTAATTATTATAATTTCCTCGCTCTGGTAACAAGACTTAGCTGTAGGACTGTCTTAGCTATAGGTTCTCTCTGCCTATCGTACTAATAAACGAATAATATAAAACTAGCACAAAAGAGTTTAGGTATAACGTTTTTCTTCTTTCTAGTTAGTTTGTAGTGTAGTTAGCACTCGGTAATGAAAGTTAGAATTCTAAGTATTTCGAATGCAAACGGTAGAATTAAGCTGATCGGCGTTCGGTGAAGCGTTACAGTCGAACTGTTGATACTCTTGACTGAACGCTTAAAATTTCATCGTCTCTTTGAACAGCTTTGAGCTCTACACATCGGCTAGTGTCAAAGCTTGTGTTTATTAGTATTGGGTACGTCGTAAGGGGAACAAACGATTAGGATCCATCGACTTGGGGGAGGACGGGGTACTATATCCTGCAGTGCGCAGCATAGGGCTGGAAATTAATGTTGTATGTAGAAAAGAAATCTTTTAAGGTTTTATTCAGTTCAGTTTTGAATTTGATGCATAAAAAAATTAATTTCATTTACAAGTTCTTGTAGTCTATAATATATGGGAGATAACTTACAGTAAATATAATAATAGCATACTTAATTTCTTAACATTCTCTCACATATATCTAACATTTTAGTCTAAAAGTAATAAAACATAAAAAAATAGTCTAGTTATTAGCTTCATATCTTATGAAGCAGAAGGGATAGACAAAAAAAACTAGAGTCATGACACCTCCCCTCTCAGGCTGGTCAAACATTAGGTATTGAATACAATACTGTGGCTTTTCTTACAGCCCGACAAGAAATTTATGACAGCTGTCAAGACAGGTACCAATGAAATTCACGCTTGTACAGTCGTGTGTCATCTAATATGCGAAGCTTGACATCTTGTGTGACATATACCAATCGGCGCAGTAAATGATGCCCATAATATTCTTGTCGGACTATACCAGAGAAACGAAAAGCATTCTATATTCCCAATGAAGGTCATATCCACAATCTTTATCATATATCTATCTCGAAGCAACTTGCAGAAGCAAAAATTATTTCTTTTATTACAAGTATTGTTTGTTTCATTTACCTTTTTTAAAAGAAATTATATTATTTCTTCTAAAACAAAGGAAAATAAAGATTGATTTATTTGATCGCTTACCATAAAACAAATTGGGAAAAATGATTAAACAATGTATTAAGAAATGAATGGATTTTACGTGGAAATTCGTAAAGCCTTTGAACGTCGTCGTATCGTATATTTATATAACTTTGAATAATGTTTTATATTAAGCTTGAGGATATTTTTGTTTCCATTTCTAATTGTGTAAATACGTATGTTACAAAAACATCTAAAATAACTAATATATTGCCGGCGCTCAGACGCTGTGCAACTGATAATTTTGAGACTTGTGTAAATTAAGGTTAAAAACGTTTTCTACATTCAACAAAGAATATTTTGACATCGATTTTCAAGCCTCAAACCTTAGATATTCAGAGGTTTTCGTCAAAAAAGATTTCGTTCGAGTGGATTCAAATCCATGACAATGACATTTTTTCATCAAATAAACTAAAACATTAATTAGTGATGCATTCATATTAAGTTTACCCAATAAAGTTTCGAGCTATTTAACAAAATTGTAGTAGTGATGTACCACTACATCGAAATGCTCCGAAATGTGAGATGATTTAGGAATAAAAAAACAAAATATTATAGGTCGGTCAAGAAAAGGAGGCAATCATGTAAATCCCCGGGTAAAATGCGAGGACGTTAAATTGAATTCAGTTGGGTGAAGTCCCGTAAAATATATAAGAATGAATACATACATATTACATACACCGTTTTTATAATATACTAGCGACCCTATTGCGGCTTCGCCCGCTTTTACTACTGGATTATTCATATAATGTATGTTTGCAAAGCATTAAGATAATGTGAAAATGAATTAAACCCTAATGCAACCCTCATTTTCGTAGTTTCAATAAGGATTTTCCAATTGTTTT